>OW386285.2:172281983-172480483 GCA_936432065.2 Rutpela maculata
ATTTGTTCATTGAGATACGAGCTATTCAACTAGAAATATTTAAGAAAAACAGTAAAAAAACACAATTTTGAACATTCTTTTGTTTAAACAAATGCCTTGCGGGAATAGGATTTATTAAAAAACGTTTTGCTACACTCCTTATTATAATGTTTCTGACAAGTTCCAATAAAAAAATTGCTATTGTAAGACGATTCCTTTTTAGATGATTTGGACTCTTAGTTTTACTCCACTACTATATTAGTATCTACACAAAATGGAAATATGAGCAAAACGTTGTTTATTTTACGGTGAAATTAAATTGAGGTTAAATAGAGCACATTTTACATTGCCTATTAAACAAGGTAAATATCATTTTATCATCAAAACTAACAAAAAACTACGATGTAGGTACTCATTAAAAAATAAGGTTAAGAGTATCATACTTATATGAATTAATTTTAGTGCAATGTTTTAGTTTAATATAGGTAGGTATCAAATCCTCAGTATTGTAAAAAATACACCATAGTCATGCTGTGTTTCAATACAGAAGTACAATAATAATTCTAAGATTTAGAACATTATTAATTATTAAAATTCTACTTACCCAGATAATAAATTATGCAAAGATTGAACTGAAACTTTATAAAAATCACCAAATCGACCGACATTCAACATGCGTCATGGTAAAAGTGGCGCTACTGTCGGCCCACTGCTAGCTAGGTTTGACGCGGGAAATTTAAAATAGTACCACACATTTTCTTAAATTATGATAAAAAGTTAATAAGAACATTCAAAAACGATGTTAATAATATGAAAACAGTGTTTATAAAATGTTCTAAAAAATAATTTTCAAAACATTTAAAAACTGTTTAATAACAGATTACTAAATATTACTAAAATAATATTTTTTCCGTAAGGTGTATGAAATGTTAATAAAATATTGAAAATATTTTTTACATATAAGCACTGTTTTTTGAATATTTATAAAATATTTCATGCTGTATGGGTGATAAAGACTTATATAATTTACTATTGGTACAACAAATACATACTCGTAGAAGCTGCTATCATCAATCCTTTCGAAGTAATACTAAATATGTACCTGGAATTTCCGACCATATCGTAACATGTAGTGAACAATTTGTTACTGATCAAACCTCATCACAATTATATTCGGAAAACAGTATAGATACTGTTAGAAATTGATCGCATATAACCCCATTCGAAGTGATTAAATTTGTATTTGTAATTTCAGTTGAAAACTGACCTTTCTTTTACCCATTCAAACATATGAAAACACATTTAATATATTACTGAAAAAAAAAACATTAATACTCATAAAAACTGATCTCATAAATCCCTATTCAAACATTATAATTTGTAATCTTCAATTGCAAATCAAAACTGTTCTAACCTAATGCAGCTCGTTTCTTATAGAAACACTTGCCATTTAAAGACGGAAAGCCGTACGTTTTACATTAGATACTGTTCTCATAAATTCTCATTGAGATAGTATAAGTAAATGTAAAGACTTATATAATTTACTAGAGGAACAACAAATAGATACTCGTAGAAACTGCTCTCATCAATCCTTTTGAAGGAATACTAAATGTGTACTTGGAATTTCCGACCATATCATAACAAGTAGTGAACAATTTGTTACTGATTAAACCTCATCACAATTATATTCGGAAAACAGCATAAATACTTTTAGAAATTAATCGCATATAACCCCATTCAAAGTGATTAAACTTGTATTTGTAATTGCAGTTGAAAACTGACCTTTCTTTTTACCCATTCAAACAAATGAAAACACATTTAATATATTACTGAAAAAAAACATTAATACTCATAGAAACTGATCTCATAAATCCCCATTATAATTAGTAATCTTCAATTGCAAGTCAACCTAATGCAGCTCGTTTCTTATAGAAACACTTGCCATTTAACCACGGAAAGCCGCACGTTTTACCTTAGATACTGTTCTCATAAATTCTCATTGATGTGGTATAAATAAATGTTTGCTGCTTCATTCTGGTAGAAACTGATAGAAATTTCAGCAGCAACTTTACTCCAGGCTCCAGTAGAGGGAGCTGTATACGTGTAGCTAGTTCATATCTAATCTAATGTGACCTAAGGAACTGAAGTGTGTTTGTTAAATTAAAAACAAAGCAGTCTCTTTCACTGCTAACTCATTCATTGCTTCTAGGCTAGAACAAGAACACCGAGGAAATAAGGACTTTGCAGAATTTTGTGTTTACCACAATATTAGTATTTCTATTTGAAATATGCAATTTAAACTGTACATTTGTCGGCATGCATATCCAAATTAATACTAATAAAAAAGCAAAATGGAAGTTTACAATAAAAATACATCTGTAAAATATACAATTGAAACTGTACATTTGTTGACATGTATATCCACATTAATACTAATAAAAAACAATGTTGAAATTTACAATAAAAACATGTTGATAAATGGTGTGTTACATACGATAGATACTGGAGAAAGGACGGACTGGAACTTTTATGATATTACTTATAGAAAAGTTTAGAATCTCTTTAAAGTTGTATCTGTAATTCCATATGTTTACAGACATAAGGGCAAGGGTGCATTTGCAGACACTAAACTGTAGATTTGTTGTATATTTCATATAAGTACTCATGAAAGGGCAACATGATAATTCCAAATAGCTCATTCGGAATTACTGTTTCATAACCGATTTAAAACTTAATAAAACAGATAAAATCCTGTCTGTATAATACTAATATAACTTATAGGAACGATAAAACCGCATCACTTTTTTTTTATAAGTTTCTATGTGGAATTTTTTTCAGGGACTCACCTCTATCATAAAGTTAATTTGGGTATTAGAAGTAAGAATGAAAATCAGTTAATACAAGCATACGTACTAAGTATATTTAGATAATAATAATTTTAACATTAATTGGCTTCTTCATATGAATCTGAAACAAAGAGAAGATACAATATTAAAGTTAACAGAGATCATAAATTATTTTAACCAAATAACTTAAATATACATATGTTCAATATTAAATATTATCAAACAAAGGACAACTTAATTTAGATAATAGATACACTGACACACCAGATATAGCAAGATCGAGTGCCGATCATCTCAGTATATTACCGACTAAGATGAGTTCAAACAGATATAGTGTAACTTTATAAAATTATTAAATTTAGAAACCATTCAAAATTTAAAACTTCATCGATTATTTGTTTTTTATCGATTTGAATTGTTAATTTTAGATTTAGATGTAGATTTATAGCCTTATTAACCATTTTTTTTTATTTTAATAAACTTTTAATTTTCTTATTTAAAAAATGTTCCTAAAATAAATTCCCGGCCAACCAAAAAATGTTTCAAATAAAAAATCACATATTCTTAATTTCAAGTTAGATACGATGAAAATTTCCTTATTTTTTTGGAGAAATGCGACACCTATGACTTTAACCAATCTGGCGTAACGCGGTGCAACCATATCACTTCCCCTTCCCCTTTATCGGACTTGGGTCTGACAGCAAAGCTGGCGGGGTTTGAAGTGACCTTTTGGGTTTAATCCCACCACAAAAATTGCAAAAATTAAAATAATTTTTGTAGAACACAACACAGCACAGCATAAAATTTAAAAGTAATAAAAAATCAAAGAAAATATTCCATGCATTACATTCAAAACTGTTCGAAGCGGAGAATGGCATATTGAACAGTATCGATCTACAAATACAATTTAAAATTTAACGGTACGCGTCAACTGGAACTCAGAAAGACAATAAATACACTAACCCCATGTCAGTAAACTCTTACACTACATATCTGCAACGGATCGTTGAAGTTCATAATAAGATAGAAAGAGACAGATATCATGATCGAGTGTTGGCCTTAACTTTTATTTGAAGGACAGATCCGTTCCAGGTGGTGCCTGGTTTATTGCATTCTGCACTGAATACACAATAACAGTAGCATAACTTCGCAAATTTTAACGAATTTTAATATACTAAATTACCTTGGGTCACAAAATTTTGCAGGGTCTTTCCCACATAGAAGACTAGTACATTTTATTTTCCACATATCATGGCAAATCACGTTGTATGTATAGCAGTGAGTAACGTAATAAATAAAAATTAACTTTGCTGCGTAGCTCCTTTGATACTACTTAGAATGTAAATGAGAAATTATAGTCCAGTGCAGTTAGTTATTATAAATGAAAACTGACGGAACCCAGATATAATGAATGGATTTGAATGATTTTTTTTTGTTGGATTTCTAATGCCATAAACTAATTGTTTACCCTTTGAAAATTATCGCAATTTAGACAATCCGTAAATAAAAAAAAAATTTTTAGACATCTCAACAAAAAATACGATTATTGGAATTTTTTAATATTTCTTGTAAGAAAGTAATGATTATTATGGTTTTCGAGGTTGTTTATAAAAAATTTGTAAAAAAATGAAACTTTAAAATTTATTTGAAGAAGACAGAAGCTCCAAAAAGCGAAATAAATGAATAGTACATTAAGTAAAGCTTTTAAATTCCAGCCCGAAAAGGTGTAATGAATTTGGAATTTTTTTTTTAACGTGCTTCATAAAGTTCGTACATAAAAATCTATATTGTCATTTTTCCTGCTTTTTGGTTAGAAGATGTGGGTCCCACCCCTTCTTGGGAGTGGCAAAAAACAAAAAATACGCAATCTGATAGAGAATCAAATTAGAAGAAAAAAAAGGTCTTATACACTTTTTTGCTAAAATGCATATTTTTCGAGATATTGTGAACTGAAAATTGCAATTTTTACCCCCTAAAATCAGTATTCCTAGACGTTTTTTTTTTTTAAATTACTCCAAAAATGTGGACTAAAAAAAATGCAAGGGTACAAAATTAAAGCTTTTACGAAAACAAATCGAATATTTTCTTTTTTTTTCTCCCCGAATGTTTAGTTTTGGAAAAATTGGCGTTGAAACATTCAGAAAAAATGTACGAGGTTAAAATATAAAATTATTACTCAAAATCTACAGCTATGAGAAAAATTGTTATTCTTGTACCAATTAAAGGTAATTAAAATTTTCTTTCGATCGAGACATATTACAACCTTTTATAATGAAAACTAAAAAAGTTACAAATAAAAAAGCAGCGCATTTAAAAATTTAGGCGTCATTTTTTTTTAGTCTCATTGCTCTAATTCAACACCACCTAGAGATTAAAGCCACACAACCAGCTGGTGACGTCACTGAAGGAAGGCGGCGTAATGCATTAAAGCAATGCTATTATACTACATGTGACTACTCCCAAATACGAAATATTTATTACCTGCATAATGTTTGTTGTTTTTAAGCTTAGAGTGATGTTTTACTTATACTATATAATAAAAAATATGCATATATTGGTTTTAGATATTGAGATACATAATACATTTGGACGTAATTAGAACAATAAAAATCACTTCTAATTTGCTTCTACTAATTCTTATAAAGTAAAACGGTTTTTTTTTTTAATAAAAGAGGTTCCTAATTAAATTCTGAGGCAAAACTAACTAACGAAAAGCGTACTTGGTCACTCAAATAAGATAAGTGAAAACCTAGCCTCAATTTTAGTTTCGTTCGATTTAGATTACGAGACTTAAAAATAATAACTCACCAGAGTGCATAGAAATTTTAAAGTTTTCTCAATGAATAGCTTTAATCCATTTGTTTCTCAGTTTCTCATCTTTGGGAAATTTAAAAACGGTGGCATAATTACCAGTACAGCGAAGAACGCAGCATTTGTTTACCATTTTGCATGGAAATTAAGTATTTTATAACTATCACTGGAATGTATTATTTGTTGACTGTTTTAGATGGGGGTTTTAGATCACATTTACACGTTTAAAACACAGAATAAACAATAAGATACAATTGACACTACACTTGACAACCGTTGAAGCGTGACGTCATGTCAGCTGTTGTCTGGCTTTAATCTCTAGGTGGTGTTGCAGATAACCGATGTCGTTTGTCAGACATGACAGAAATTGCTCGTCTATGATTGGTGCATAAGTTTGGCAACGCTGCGGTTCATTCCCTAATATTTTGTTCCCTCCTTTCTGTTCAAGAATACAGTTTAATGCTTGTAATAGAATGGCAGTAGAACAAATCCGGGGAACGTTCTATTCTATCACGGTCAAGAATAGAGGCCCTGGGCTCCTATTTTCAAACTCAT
Source organism: Rutpela maculata (assembly GCA_936432065.2). Lineage (NCBI taxonomy): Eukaryota > Metazoa > Arthropoda > Insecta > Coleoptera > Cerambycidae > Rutpela > Rutpela maculata. The sequence goes on from OW386285.2 coordinate 172,288,175, forward strand.
GCGTCTTAATCCGTGTGCGAGTACTCGTGCACGAAAATTATTCGAGTACCACTTAAAATCAGGATTTTCAAACATCACCCGATTTTAAAAATATATGCGACTTGAATTTCGTATAAGTAGACTTGACAACATAGCATACGACACGGGATGCCAACGCATAGTCCAAAAATCACCAAAATAAATAAATTAAAATTTTGCATAAAATGTCATTTTTCACATTTTGGCATTTTTAACAAATAATGTTTTAATATTTCAGTGTTAAATAGTGCAATAAAAACAGAAAATTGCATTAGTGCAACAAAGTGATACTTATTGCACTCAAACTGATGCACTATAAAGTACCGTTTTTTACACAATCGTAGAAAAAAAATGTTTAACGTTGAACAATGAACGTTTGGTCTTAATAAAATTTGCAAAGATAAAAATATACATATATCAGTGTCCCGTTTAAGTTGGCCAAATTTGCAGAACAATGTATTTTAGAAAAAACATTTAAAAAGAAGTTATAGGACTTGGAGGGGGCTATTAGACATGCTACTGAAGTTTTGGGCTCTGCGGATACTGTTTTTCAGAAAAAAAAAACACTGAAGATATTTTTCTGTATTTTGCTAGTTGGGACTTATTCTACCACATGAACTAGTAAATCTCACTTTTTAAATTGAATCAAATTTTAAAAATGGGGTTATACTTAGTAGATTACTGAGAAAATTAGCCTCTGTTTTCACTTTATGTCGAAGAAATAGCCAGAGAATATTTTAACTAATAAAGTTGATATTAATATTGTTCTAGGGCTTCTATAGCTGCTAAATTTATCAAATCATTTACTCCTATGATTAAGATTAAAACACATTCACATAAACTTCAAATAATCGTCTGTTTTCGCATGCGACTTTCAATTTCGGTTAGCTTTGACCATCCGATGTAATTAAACGGAAATAATCGCATACGAATGCAAAATTATCGTATAATGGGATTTGAAAATACGGTTTTGCTGATTTCGTTCGGAATCGCCTCGCATGAGTTTGAAAATAGGAGCCCTGAGAGCGTGTAAAGCTATGCGAATGCCGAGGCGAGTGCCATCTATTGACGGCAAAATTGGAAACTATTTATTGAATCTATGCTTGAAAATTAAGAGGTTATATTTTATCCACGTAATTAATTGTGGATTATCTAGGGCGTCACGATTTCGTTTTTTGTAAATTCCAATTTTTCGACGTCAATTTTTTCGTTGATCACGTGTTTTTGATTAAAACAAAAAATTAAAAACGTGACGAACTAGAATATATATTTTAATACATACGTACAAAATTTGAAGTTTCTATCTTCAAAAATAAGCCGAATAATTCGTTTCTTCATTTCACTGACCGCAGATTATACTCTTAACTGAAATTAGTTGTCGCATCGCATTATTTACATACCTACTAGTTAATAAAATGAATTTAACTAAAACAAATACTATTACGACCCGTATTTATATTTGAAAAATAAATTACTAATTACTAAATGACAAAAACACGGTTGATATAGACAGAGCTGGGCAAATACTTTGAAAAAGTATTTAAATATTAAGTATTTTCAAAAGATAAAAGTATTTAAATAATAAATAACAAAAGTAATTAAATAGTTTAAACTTAGTATTTAAATACTTTCTGAATATTTAAATATTTTGATAATACTGAAATATTTTGAAGCATAGTTAAGTGTAACAATAGGCATCTGAATTTAAGATGCCAGCGCCAAAGTGGAGAACTCGTGAACTAATTATAGGCTTTTTGTTTGTTTATATGGCGATACTTATATTTATTTTGTTCTGTTTATTGTTGTTTTTGGGGTTAAAAATAATAACATTAATAATATATGACCTAAAGGTTTGCAAGATTTTGTTGTAAGTGATTTGCAAGATGTTAATGGCATTATTCAGCAAAGTTCATATTTTTTTAGGTTATCTAGTTTTTCCCTTGAAAAGTACAGTTTATTCGACATAAACGGTGTCTGGCTAGTTAAATATTAATAAACTTAAATATTTCTCTAAATTTATATACAGTTGTAGTTTAAATCACTTTTTTTTTTCAGGAAACATGAGTGACATTTAGTAATGTATAGAACATTTGTGAAGCACTAAAAATGTAAAAATTCTAAGTGTGTGTATAAAGGGGAATATGTTTTAAATGCAGGACATGTTATTTTGTGTGGTACAACCCATATTCAACACAAAACTTAAAAATGTGTATGCTCTATGTTTACAAACAAGTGTCTCAGATTCAAATACCCATGAAATTAGTGGTACATTGAATATAAGTGAAAAGATATTTATTAACCCTGCCAAAAATTCCACATAGAAACTTATAAAAAAAAAAGTGATGCGGTTTTATCGTTCCTATAAGTTATATTAGTATTATACAGACAGGATTTTATCTGTTTTATTAAGTTTTAAATCGGTTATGAAACAGTAATTCCGAATGAGCTATTTGGAATTATCATGTTGCCCTTTCATGAGTACTTATATGAAATATACATCATCAAATCTACAGTTTAGTGTCTGCACCCTTGCCCTTATATCTGTAAACATATGGAATTACAGATACAACTTTAAAGAGATTCTAAACTTTTCTATAAGTAATATCATATCCAGTTCGTCCTTTCTCCAGTATCTATCGTATGTAACACACCATTTATCAACATGTTTTTATTGTAAATTTCAACATTGTCTTTTTATTAGTATTAATGTGGATATACATGTCAACAAATGTACAGTTTCAATTGTATATTTTACAGATGTATTTTTATTGTAAACTTCCATTTTGCTTTTTTATTAGTATTAATTTGGATATGCATGCCGACAAATGTACAGTTTTAAATTGCATATTTCAAATAGAAATACTAATATTGTGGTAAACACAAAATACTGCAAAGTCCTTATTTCCTCGGGTGTTCTTGTTCTAGCCTAGAAGCAATGAATGAGTTAGCAGTGAAAGAGACTACTTTACTTTTAATTTAACAAACACACGTCAGTTCCTTAGGTCACATTAGATTAGATATGAATTAGCGACACGTATACAGCTCCCTCTACTGGAGCCTGGAGTTAAAGTTGCTGCTGAAATTTCTATCAGTTTCTACCAGAATGGAGCAGCAAACATTTACTTATACCACATCAATGAGAATTTATGAGAACAGTATCTAAGGTAAAACGTGCGGCTTTCCGTGGTTAAATGGCAAGTGTTTCTATAAGAAACGAGCTGCATTAGGTTAGGACAGTTTTGACTTGCAATTGAAGATTACTAATTATAATGTTTGAATAGGGATTTATGAGATCAGTTTCTATGAGTATTAATGTTTTTTTTCAGTAATATATTAAATGTGTTTTCATTTGTTTGAATGGGTAAAAAGAAAGGTCAGTTTTCAACTGCAATTACAAATACAAGTTTAATCACTTTGAATGGGGTTATATGCGATTAATTTCCAAAAGTATTTATGCTGTTTTCCGAATATAATTGTGATGAGGTTTAATCAGTAACAAATTGTTCACTACTTGTTATGATATGGTCGGAAATTCCAAGGACACATTTAGTATTCCTTCAAAAGGATTGATGAGAGCAGTTTCTACGAGTATCTATTTGTTGTTCCTCTAGTAAATTATATAAGTCTTTACATTTACTTATACTATCTCAATGAGAATTTATGAGAACAGTATCTAATGTAAAACGTACGGCTTTCCGTGGTTAAATGGCAAGTGTTTCTATAAGAAACGAGCTGCATTAGGTTAGAACAGTTTTGATTTGCAATTGAAGATTACAAATTATAATGTTTGAATAGGGATTTATGAGATCAGTTTCTATGAGTATTAATGTTTTTTTTTTCAGTAATATATTAAATGTGTTTTCATATGCTTGAATGGGTAAAAAGAAAGGTCAGTTTTCAACTGAAATTACAAATACAAATTTAATCAGTTCGAATGGGGTTATATGCGATCAATTTCTAACAGTATTTATGCTGTTTTCCGAATATAATTGTGATGAGGTTTGATCAGTAACAAATTGTTCACTACACGTTACGATATGGTCGGAAATTCCAGGTACATATTTAGTATTACTTCGAAAGGATTGATAGCAGTTTCTACGAGTATGTATTTGTTGTGCCAATAGTAAATTATATAAGTCTTTATCAGTATGCATTCGGATCTAATTTAAATATGAAAATTATATCAGAATAAAGCAACCAAATATTTTAAACAGTATCTATTTGTAAATCCAGACATTTACTTATACTATCTCAATGAGAATTTATGAGGACAGTATCTAATGTAAAACGTGCGGCTTTCTGTGGTTAAATGGCAAGAGTTTCTATAAGAAACGAGCTGCATTAGGTTAGAACAGTTTTGATTTGCAATTGAGGATTACAAATTATAATGTTTGAATAGGGATTTATGAGATCAGTTTCTATGAGTATTAATGTTTTTTTTCAGTAATATATTAAATGTGTTTTCATTTTTTTGAATGGGTAAAAAGAAAGGTCAGTTTTCAACTGCAATTATAAATACAAGTTTAACCACTTCGAATGGGATTATATGCGATCAATTTCTAACAGTATTTATGCTGTTTTCCGAATATAATTGTGATGAGGTTTGATCAGTAACAAATTGTTCACTACATGTTACGTGTGGAAATTCCAGGTACATATTTAGTATTACTTCGAAAGGATTGATAATAGCAGTTTCTACGAGTATGTATTTGTTGTGCCAATAGTAAATTATATAAGTCTTTATCAGTATGCATTCGGATCTAATTTAAATATGAAAATTATATCAGAATAAAGCAACTAAATATTTTAAACAGTATCTATTTGTAAATCCAGACATTTACTTATACCACATCAATGAGAATTTATGAGGACAGTATCTAATATAAAACGTGCGGCTCTCCGTGGTTAAATGGCAAGAGTTTCTATAAGAAACGAGCTGCATTAGGTTAGAACAGTTTTGATTTGCAATTAAAGATTACAAATTATAATGTTTGAATAGGGATTTATGAGATCAGTTTCTATGAGTATTAATGTTTTTTTTTTTTTCAGTAATAAATATATTAAATGTGTTTTCATTTGTTTGAATGGGTAAAAAGAAAGGTCAGTTTTCAACTGCAGTTACAAATACAAGTTTAATCACTTCGAATGGGGTTATATGCGATCAGTTTCTAACAGTATTTATGCTGATTTCCGAATATAATTGTGATGAGGTTTGATCAGTAACAAATTGTTCACCACATGTTACGATATGGTTGGAAATTCCAGGTACATATTTAGTATTCCTTCGAAAGGATTGATGATAGCAGTTTCTATGAGTATGTATTTGTTGTTCCAATAGAAAATTTGTCTTTATCAGTATGCATTCGGATCTACTTTAAATACAAAAATTATATCAGAATGACACAACCAAATATTTTAAACAGTATCCACTTGTAAATCCAAACATTTAAAGATATATTTTAATGAGAACCAATCAGAACAGTATCTAATGTAACGCGTGCGGCTTTTTGTGGCTAAATTTTAAAAGTATTTTTAATAAATAGCTTTAACGGATTTGAACAGTTTTAATTTGCAATTCCAGATGAATAATTTTAATTGTTAAATGGGGATCTATGAGATCAGTGTCTTTGTGTAATGTTTTTTTTTCCAATAAAAACACATTTTATTGAAAAAAAAAAACGTTACACTGACCTCATAGATCCCTAACAATTAAAACTATTCATCTGGAAATGCAAATGAAAACTGTTCGAATCCGTTAAAGCTTATTTATTGCAAATAATTTTAAAATTTAGCCACGGAAAACCGCACACGTTACATTAGATACTGTTCTGATGGATTCTCATTATAATATTATCTTTGAATGTTTGGATTTACAGGTGGACACTGTTTAAAATATTTGGGGTTTCATTCTGATATGATTTTTGTATTTAAATTAGATCCGAATGCATACTGATAAAGACTTATATAATTTACTGTAGGAACAACAAATAAATACTCGTAGAAACTGCTCTCATCAATCCTCTTTAAGGAATACTAAATATGTACCTGGAATTTCCGACCATATCGTAACATGTAGTGAACAATTTGTTACGGATTAAACCTCATCACAGTTATATTCGGAAAACAGCATAAATACTGTTAGAAATTGATCGCATATAACCCCATTCGAAGTGATTAAACTTGTATTTGTAATTGCAGTTGAAAACTGACCTTCCTTTTTACCCATTCAAACAAATGCAAACACATTTAATATATTACTGAAAAAAAACATTAATACTCATAGAAACTGATCTCATAAATCCCTATTTAAACATTGTGACGTGTCCCTAATGGCAAAATTAAGAACACCCCAAGTATGCCCGAAAGCCCAAAGTGAAGAGCGGGTGTGAATTCGTTTTCTTATTCTGAATTTTAGAATTTTGGGGTGCACCGGTTAAACTACCCTGGGCGCCAGCCAATTGTTAAAATTGACAGAGGTGTATAGGCAAAACTAAATTAAACCTCAAGATAATAGTGAAAAATTTACTAAAAAAAATTTAGTGAGTAAGTATATGACAAAGTATATATAGGAATGTATAAAACAAGCTTAAAACTAATTCGTGTATATGTATGAAATGGATAAATAATTGGGACAATAAATATAATACAACATTAAAATTAAACTGACAAACAATAGAGATCAACAACTGTCAGCCACTAATCCTTATGGCAGTTATGTATTATGTCAAACGACCTACTTATCACTTGCCCCGTGTGCCAAGTGTTCATAAGGGTAAGCAGAAGCAGAAAACAACCAATGTGATATAAGACGCAAGTTAATATAACATCAAATATTCAAATCAAAAAGGATAAGATAGAGTGGAAGGTTCGATATGGCCACAATGTATTTTTCCGTACAAGGTTTTCCTGCGCCACCTGGGCGAGTCCTAGGCAGCATGAAATCCCCCCACTACCACACATAGCGGGAAACTGAAACTCAAGGTCCTCAATCCATGCACCCTGCGCGGGTCGGGCTCGTAAAGGAACTTTCAGCCTTCAATTTTTAGCGGGAAATTTAAATTCGGAAGTACCGAGCCGGCGCCCTCTGCAGGTCAGATGCGTAACTAAATCCCCCACTGCCCACTACCGCCATTACCGGGAAATTTAAACTCTCCAGGCACCGCACTCGTGCCACTGGATTTCTTAAAAATTAAAGAAAAAAGAAGCAATAAACGTGAAAAAAATTACTTTATTTTAAGAAATAGCCACTGCACCCTTAACAAAACAAATATTACTAGTAATAAGTGAATGTAAATAGTATAAATAATTTATAAAATATTCTACAAATGACACTGTATAATAACTTATAACTAGAAATTTGTATAACACTGATCAATAGTTATGCTGTATTGAACAGAAAATAAAAATTCTAGCCGTAATGAATTCAACGTGTGCAATTGAAAAAAATTAATCATACAAAATTAATAAATAAAACGGACACAAAACTGACAGAAAAAATAACAAATATAAACATGTCAGCTCCAATAAAAAAAAAATCGTATATCGTATACTAAAAATAAATTAATGGGTAAAACAAAAATCACTAATTGGTGGTAGCTCAAAATACAACCATTACAAATTATCGAAAAATATTATTTTGTGTACTAATTCAGCAGATAACTTTCAATGAAACCATTCATTCTTTCCATATACTATCGATCCAAGTCTGATCATACCAGTATATCAACAAAAAATGACTCTTACGAGACATCTTATCAACTGCTTTCATCTAACAATATCAATATCAAAAACAAGAAAATTATATTCTTTCTATAGACTGATGATCAAGGTCTGATCATGCAGTGGCGGCTGGTGATATTTCAATTTTTTTTTCTCGTCTGTGGCGCGTGGGACCCATACGAAATATGGGAAATAACATCTCAAGCTGAACTTGGTTTGAACTTAGTTGGTACAATTCGCTCTAAGTGATAGCAATTTGCAAGATTTGTATGCTAAGTACATGATAAAGATCTTCGTAAGGCGGAGGGTACCAAGCTGGTAGCATATTTTCATAACAATTTCAAATCAAACTGGCATCTGGGATCTTACTCACATTTCGGGTTCCTTAGGGGCCATAAAAAACCCATGCCCTTTATCTTTATCGTTTCTTCTACGACAGTTTGAAAAATTGCAGGCCACAACCATTATATACTTTATAACTATAATCAAAACTATAATTTTTTTACACATATAATACTCATTTGCTTTTTCTACATGTGACATTTTATTATGATCACCATTACCATTGCATGATTGTAAGGTTAGGTGCGTTTTTTTGTCCACGACCGGTAGAGTTAGAAATACCAGAATGATATTTACCAATAAAACGACAAAACTGAAATTCCTAGGTGGGAGGCGACAAATTTCTTAGGATTCTTAAATAACGAATAATGGCACCGACATTCATGTGTATGGAATCAGAATGGCGAGCAAAAAACGACAAGATTTGATATTCCGGTGTCAAATTGTAGCAAAAAAACGCACCTCTTGATTATAGACCAGTCTATAGTATAGACGACAATCTCTTTCATTGATGCCGATGCCTGTAAATATGTTGTTGCTGCCTAAAACTCGACAGATGGCATGTGTACGCGAGCCTTCCACTCTATCTTATCCTTTTTGATTCAAATACAGCTGATATAAATATAAAATGCACGCTTTGGAATTTCGTGTAAGCTTTTTACAAAATAAATTAAGCACACTAAACCAGCAACGATTATGTACAATGTATAAAGTAAGTATTTAATTATACACGTCTAATAATAATGTGATGTGTAAAGACATATGACATGATGAAAATTCTATTTTAGCTACAAGTCAAAAGGTGTGGTATATTAATACTCGTTGAACGGCCGTTTATCGAGTTCACATGAAACTTCTAATTATTATAACACATATGGATTTAATCAATCATTATCCAGCGGTATACTATTAGGACGAGACACAAAATTACCATCGACTAAACTAAATATTAATATTATTGAAAGGTAACAAATCCACTATTCTCGTAAACAAGATATGAATAATAAATTGCTTAGTTAACTTGCTTTTTTACTACACCGTGAGCTTCTATAGTAATAACGTAGCACTATCGTTACTTGTAGATATGCTGTACGCTGGTTCTCTGCAACTTCTGGTGGACAACAAAATAAATGCCAAAATTACTTACAATACGTTGGTGATATTTGAGGACAATCCAAGAAAAATTACTATACTTGCTTACTTCTCGGTTTTACCATGAGACCATGATTAACAGGCGTAAGGCTGATGATCTCCAGGGTGCCCCGAAACAAAACAATATGTAGGTGATTTCTCTAATATTCTCTTGACTCCAGCCAAAGCAGTTCCAAAATTAATTTACCACAGACAAACAAAATCTAATATATATATATATATATATGTTTCTACGCAAATCAGCGTACTATGTTTAACAAGGAGATTACGACAAGTTTCATTGAGGTAATAAACAAAAGTACGAGCCTCTTGAAAGAGGTATCTCGGAACGAGCCTAAAAATATAATTCCGTTTAGGTATCGAATTATATGAAATTTATATCAAAATTGATAGGGAAAATTAAATAAGACATACCTTAGTTTGTTATTAGGCGTTTTTCCCAAAAATTGTTAAAATTAAGGAAGATGTTCTTCACAATTTTTAAATTGCCAGCATGGCTGCTCTTTCTTGGACAAAAAGGCCCTTTTTTGTTAGCTTTTTACTTTTCAGCAAAAAATTCTGTTTGCCAACTTAAATTAATTACTAAGAGAATCCACTATGTTTGAAATTTGAATTTAAAAGAAAGATAATAAAATAATAGTAACTATCTGTATGTGATAATTAAATTGTCTGCCTTAGCTGTAAATAATACCTTAATAACAAAACACATTTTAGCCTACAAATCGTTCCTTTTCAGGTACCAAAGAAAATTAAATTTGGCAAGAAAATTCCTACAACCTTTCTTTGAGCCCCTGACATGATTTAGGGAAACAGTTTTCATATTAAGAACAATAATAAGTAAATCGAAGCTCTACACTCTTAGACAAAATACTTAATCTTAATATAAGTATTACTGGTTGCATACCTAAGAGGATATAAGAATATTATTCCACCAAATGTGAATAATATGGGTTGTAAATTTTTATTATACAGGGGAATCAAAATGTAACTGTTACACACCCCCTCTTCTTACCAAAAAAAAATATATTATATATTTTTTTTTTGAACGTGTGTAATATTTTGTAGGTTAAATAATCCTATGCTAATTTAATCTATAATCTAATCTACATTCTAAACCTAGAGTCATAATCGGGATTTTGAAAATATTGCTAGCAATTATTTGTTTTGACAAAATAGGGTAGGATTTACGTCAACAATAAATTTAATCATTCATTCTTCAAACATCAATTCACTGCCACAAACATACTTAGATTCATTCAAGTCAAATCCGGTTCTGCGCCTTGGTAAGGCTTAAGGTCTTTTACATGAAATTTCCCGACGTTTTTACCATCAGGACCAATTAGTTCATAGACAAGCTTTGACACAACTTTACCAACAGTGCACAAGATAAACTTAGGCGCTAATTTAGCAGCAAAGTGCTCGGCACGATTTGATAGGGCAAAATTCCTTTTCCACACTTTATCACCAACGTGATATACGTAGCAGGTCTTTTCCTTAAATTGTAGTGACGAGCATTTTTTCTATATGCTTCTGCCAAATGACGACGGACATCAGCATAAAGTTGGGGAAGCTTGTCAATTTCTCTTCCATACTCCTCTCTATTAATATTGTTCATGTCCAAATTTTCTATGTTCTCTAGCTTTCCATAATATTCACCGTTAGCAGGTACATATCGACCGAAATTCAAAAATGTCGGGGTATGACCCGTTGCTTCGTGAACAGCTGTTCTCAGAGCAAAACCAATTTTGTGAATTTCTCGATCCCAGGTACGGTGATCAATGCCATCAATATACGAACGTATTGCTGCTTCTAGGACGCGGTTGACTCTTTCTACGGCATTTACTTGTGGGTGAAAATTTGCATTATAATATATTTTGACACCGTACTCATCTGCTAGTTTCTGAAAACTATTAGCAGTGAACTGTGTGCCATTGTCACATGCTATTACTTGCGGAGTTCCATATACTAATAAGACTTGTTCCTCTAAAAATTTCACTATATGAGAGGTCTTTGCATCTCTCAAAGGATGTAACAAACAATACTTGGTAAAGTAATCTGATACCAGTAACAGATAACAAAAACCATTTTTAGATCGCGGCAAAGGTCCAAGCAGATCTACTGAAACATACTGCCAAGGAAAGCTCACCTTCTTAGGATGTCCCATGAAACCGGGTCTAGTAGAAGTGCTTACCTTTTGCGCAGCACACGTTTTACATGATCTGACGTACTTTCTTACGTCTTGCAACAAACGCGGCCAATAATAGAGCTGTCTGATCCTATGAACAGTTTTATAAATACCCAAATGTGCGCTCTTAGGATCTTCATGACATGCCTTATAAACGTTATACCTTTCACCTTTCGGAACTACTAGTTTCCAATCACAAAGATTAGTCCGGAAACCAAAGTCAAAGGGAAGATGTTTGTATAACAAATTATCCTCTACTTTAAAATCAGGATATTGATCTGGAGATTTGACAACTTTCAGCATCAACTCCTTATACCACTTATCTGTCTGAGCATTTGCCTTATCAATAGTCAATAAACAAGACTCAAGCGGTGCTCGAGATAGAGCGTCTGCTACGACATTCAAGGAACCCTTGCGGTGCACAATTTCCATGTCATATTGGCTGAGTCTCATGGCCCATCTTGCCAGTCTTCCGGTTGGATTTTTTAAATTATTCAACCACTGTAAAGAGGAGTGATCCGTAATCACAGTAAAGTGTACCCCGTCAATGAACGGTCTGAATTTTTCTACAGAAGTTAACACGGCATATAGTTCTAACTCACTAATGGTATATTTCCTTTCAGCTTCTGTCAGTGTGTTTGAAGTATATGCTATCACGACTTCTCTACCTCCAATCCGCTGCAAGAGTACGCCCGCGACTCCTACCGTTGAAGCGTCACACTGCACGTAGAATGGTTTCGAGAAATCTGGTGATGTCAACACTGGAGCTGAAACTAGCGCCTGCTTAAGTTCTCTAAAGGAATTCTCCGCTTCTTCATTTCATGCAATTTTCTGCGACTTACGACGGCCTTTAATTAAACTATTAATAGGTGCACAAATAGTTGCAAAGTTTTGAACAAAGCGTCTGTACCAACTACACATCCCCATAAATCTTTTTACCTCGGTGGCGGTTTTAGGTACTGGATACTCTAACATAGCTTTCACCTTTTCTGGATCAGTACGCAAGCCTTCCCGATCGACAAGGAACCCTAAATATCTCAAACTAGGTAAACAAAATGAACATTTATCTATGTTAATTGTCAAGTTCGCATCACGAAGTCTCTCAAACACTATATTCAATATATCGATATGTTTATCAAATGAAGATGTTGCCACTATCACGTCATCAAGGTAAACGAACACGAATGGATCTAAATCCGGCCCCAGAATACAATCCATCAACTTTTGCTGTGTTTGAGCGGCATTACACAACCCAAAAGGCATAACACAAAACTCAAACAGACCACGTCCTGGCACAACAAAAGCGGTCTTTTCGCAAGACGCGGGATCCAGTGGAATTTGCCAAAATGCGGACTTCAAATCAATACTACTTAGAAACTGTGCTCCTGACAGTTTGTTTAGTATGTGATCAACAATTGGCAGAGGGTATGCACATTTCTTGGTCACCGAATTAAGCTTCCTACCATCAAAACAAAAACGTGGCTCACCATTAGATTTTTCCACAATCAGGACGGGACTAGCCCAAGGACTACTTGAAGGACGGACGACACCTAGTTCTAGCATCTTATCTAATTCTTTGTTTAGTATTTCTAATTTATAAGGCGACATAATGTGATGCCGTTGTTTGATGGGTTCAACATCTCCCGTATCTATTTTGTGAATAATTTTATTTGTTCGACCTAATTTTGAACCAGAAAGAGTACGAAAGGTTTCAATCATACAATCTAATTGAATAGTCTCATCCACATTCAACTCTGACCTTGAACAAATTCTGTTTATGACAGAAAGATTCTTTTCACAATCTGTGAAACTTTGAGATGTGTCTAAGTAGTTTTTTCCAACAAAATATGAGTTAGTCTTAAAATCGATAGTGATATCAAAAAGTCAACAAAAATCGGAACCTAAGATAAGACTATGAGAAAGAGATGGCACTACCAAAACCTTGACCAATTTTTCAACTTCTCCAAGCTTAACCGGAAGATTCACATAACCATTTACCCGTTGAGCCGATCCATCTGCAGTGTTAATATTTAAGTCTGAGGACTCCAGGACTGTTAACCCAAAAATTTCCAACAAGTGGACTCCACTTTTTCCAACTACTGAAATACTTGCACCGCTGTCTAAGAGAGCGATAACCGACCTGCCAAAAATCTGCACCGCAACATACGGCCTATTATCATTTTCTCTTTCGACAAACACAATATTAGATACATCTAGATTATTACCTGAGCTACTTTCTCTAGACTTTTTCGGTGGAGAATTAGTTCGTGACTTATAAAAAGCTGCAACTACCTCGAGCCACTTTTTCCAATCTAACAAATATTTTTTATTGTAATTAGATTTTTGTGAGATACTGGCTAAGGAAAGACAACGGTCTATCTGCCGCTTTCCTTTCGTCCGTTTTTTGAACAATTCGGACAATTTGGACGAATTACATTTTTCCGACCACATCCATAGCATGTAGGACCTTGTACTTTCCCACAATCACGCTGTAAATGACCCACTGCCTTGCACTTAAAACAATAAATTTCTGCTACCTGTCTCACATTATTATTATGCAATCTCCTCTGAGTATTGCCTACAACACGATGATCGGAAACATGAGAATTGAAATGATTAACAGATCTACGACTAACTACATTGCCAGTGCGACGATTAGAAACATTGTCAGCACTACTATTGGCAGAGGTATTACCATTATGGCGCTTGACGTCACCACCACGACTAGTACTCACTTCTTGTCTATCAGACGTACAGCAAACATGTCGGCAAGGTGAAAGTTCAGCCGTGTTATGTTCCACAATAGGATCATATGCAAGACTTGGTTCTAACAAAGATATATTTTTCTTGGGAGGTGGCTGAAATGAATTTTTAACTCGCTCAGATTCCTCTAGTAATCTACAAGTTTGAAGCAAACTCTTTACGCTAGGAATATTTTGCAATGCCAGATGGGACTGATATAGTGGTAAAACCCTAGACTTTATTATTCGTAACTTCTTTTCTTCCGAAGGTTTTTCAGACAAACAATCGAAAAGATTCTCCATGATAGAGATATAAATAACAACAGGTTCATCCCCATGTTGAGTACGCTTTTCTATCTGCTTCCACAGCTCGTCGTCGTATTCACTGGACAGAAAGTCAGTCTTAAGCGCTATAATAAGTGATTCCCAAGAGTCAAATCGTCTTTGCCTAAGCTGAGCCTTGTACCACTCCAAAGCATAATCCTCAAAAAGATCAGAAGCTGCCTCAAAAAGTCCTTCCTTTGTACACCGTCTAGCTATCCTGAGTTCCTCGACACGCTGTAAAAATGAATGAAGAGATCCTTTATCTGACCTACCACTAAACTTAACAGCCCACTTATAAACTGGAACAGATTTCGACCCTTCTGCAGTAGCAGCACTACGAACCACATTTCTACGACCTGCTTCTTCACCTCTCTGATGTCTCTCGATAACCTCTGACATATCTTCTTCCAAGGCTGAAACGACAACGATATTATCACCTTGATAGTTAGAAATATCATCATTGAGATCCTCTGGTATTCTCCGAATTCTGCCTAAAACATGGTTGATCCTACTACGTATTCGAAAACCAAGTTCTACGTTTACCCCATCAAAATTGTTGACCAAATCTGAGATGGAAGCTATACTTTCATCTAATTCCTTTTTCTCAAAATCAAAATCAAAGTTTGGTGTTTTATATAGAAAAACCTGTGGTCTAGCTAAGTCTTTTCTTAATTCTCTACGAAGATATTTTCTTTTTAAAGTAATATCAACCCTATCCGTAGCCACATTTCGAATCCTAAGCTCATAATTTAATTCATTTGTTCTAAGATGTACCGGGTCCATTTCATAATTAGCCATATTTGATATGCAAAGTAATAAATTTCAAGGAACAAAAAATATTAAGTTATCTATTATAATGATTTCCCAAAAGCGCACGCAATAACGACAGATCCAGTAGTGAACTACGTTAACCGAGGACGTTAAAAAAATGTACAGTTTAAAACTGCTAAAATTATATACCTATTTGATCGTAGTGAACCGTAACAGTAACATATAATTTACCATATATTCGTATACAATAGTAAGAACATCAAAATATTTTAAAATTGTGTCAACAGTCACTTTCTACCACCCTGTATAACAAACTTTGTATACAAAACTTTATATCAATCTAAACTCCTTAGACTTTAGTGAATTTATCATCAACTAGTTGAATTTTTTTTTTAATAATCGTAGTAATAAATAAAAACCAATACGCTATATATCTAGTATAAAAATTTTTGCAAAATTACGCCAAGGTTGTAAGTCACATTCTTGACTGTGAAATACCTACAGCACCACCATACATACACGAATATTAATGCTCTAAGAAATTTAATCTATTTTGCCTATATATTAAAAGTAAATGATATTAAAAGTAATTTACCTTATTTTTTACAGATTACAAATGCCCCCGTTTTAAGCAAAACAATTCAGAAATAAACAAATATTACCCCTGAGTGGGTGCAACAAATTCTCTGGCCCCTAGTTGATGCGCCAAATATACTTGTGACGTGCCCCTAATGGCAAAATTAAGAACACCCCAAGTATGCCCGAAAGCCCAAAGTGAAGAGCGGGTGTGAATTCGTTTTCTTATTCTGAATTTTAGAATTTTGGGGTGCACCGGTTAAACTACCCTGGGCGCCAGCCAATTGTTAAAATTGACAGAGGTGTATAGGCAAAACTAAATTAAACCTCAAGATAATAGTGAAAAATTTACTAAAAAAAATTTAGTGAGTAAGTATATGACAAAGTATATATAGGAATGTATAAAACAAGCTTAAAACTAATTCGTGTATATGTATGAAATGGATAAATAATTGGGACAATAAATATAATACAACATTAAAATTAAACTGACAAACAATAGAGATCAACAACTGTCAGCCACTAATCCTTATGGCAGTTATGTATTATGTCAAACGACCTACTTATCACTTGCCCCGTGTGCCAAGTGTTCATAAGGGTAAGCAGAAGCAGAAAACAACCAATGTGATATAAGACGCAAGTTAATATAACCTCAAATATTCAAATACAGCTGATATAAATATAAAATGCACGCTTTGGAATTTCGTGTAAGCTTTTTACAAAATAAATTAAGCACACTAAACCAGCAACGATTATGTACAATGTATAAAGTAAGTATTTAATTATACACGTCTAATAATAATGTGATGTGTAAAGACATATGACATGATGAAAATTCTATTTTAGCTACAAGTCAAAAGGTGTGGTATATTAATACTCGTTGAACGGCCGTTTATCGAGTTCACATGAAACTTCTAATTATTATAACACATATGGATTTAATCAATCATTATCCAGCGGTATACTATTAGGACGAGACACAAAATTACCATCGACTAAACTAAATATTAATATTATTGAAAGGTAACAAATCCACTATTCTCGTAAACAAGATATGAATAATAAATTGCTTAGTTAACTTGCTTTTTTACTACACCGTGAGCTTCTATAGTAATAACGTAGCACTATCGTTACTTGTAGATATGCTGTACGCTGGTTCTCTGCAACTTCTGGTGGACAACAAAATAAATGCCAAAATTACTTACAATACGTTGGTGATACTTGAGGACAATCCAAGAAAAATTACGGTACTTGCTTACTTCTCGGTTTTACCATGAGACCATGATTAACAGGCGTAAGGCTGATGATCTCCAGGGTGCCCCGAAACAAAACAATATGTAGGTGATTTCTCTAATATTCTCTTGACTCCAGCCAAAGCAGTTCCAAAATTAATTTACCACAGACAAACAAAATCTAATATATATATATGTTTCTACGCAAATCAGCGTACTATGTTTAACAAGGAGATTACGACAAGTTTCATTGAGGTAATAAACAAAAGTACGAGCCTCTTGAAAGAGGTATCTCGGAACGAGCCTAAAAATATAATTCCGTTTAGGTATCGAATTATATGAAATTTATATCAAAATTGATAGGGAAAATTAAATAAGACATACCTTAGTTTGTTATTAGGCGTTTTTCCCAAAAATTGTTCAAATTAAGGAAGATGTTCTTCACAATTTTTAAATTGCCAGCATGGCTGCTCTTTCTTGGACAAAAAGGCCCTTTTTTGTTAGCTTTTTACTTTTCAGCAAAAAATTCTGTTTGCCAACTTAAATTAATTACTAAGAGAATCCACTATGTTTGAAATTTGAATTTAAAAGAAAGATAATAAAATAATAGTAACTATCTGTATGTGATAATTAAATTGTCTGCCTTAGCTGTAAATAATACCTTAATAACAAAACACATTTTAGCCTACAAATCGTTCCTTTTCAGGTACCAAAGAAAATTAAATTTGGCAAGAAAATTCCTACAACCTTTCTTTGAGCCCCTGACATGATTTAGGGAAACAGTTTTCATATTAAGAACAATAATAAGTAAATCGAAGCTCTACACTCTTAGACAAAATACTTAATCTTAATATAGGTATTACTGGTTGCATACCTAAGAGGATATAAGAATATTATTCCACCAAATGTGAATAATATGGGTTGTAAATTTTTATTATACAGGGGAATCAAAATGTAACTGTTACAACATTATAATTTGTAATCTGCAATTGCAAATAAAAACTGTTCTAACCTAATGCATCTCGTTTCTTATAGAAACACTTGCCCTTTAACCACGAAAAGCCGCACGTTTTACATTAGATACTGTTCTGATAAATTCTCATTGAGATAGTATAAGTAAATGTCTGGATTTACAAATAGATACTGTTTAAAATATTTGGTTGCTTTATTCTGATATAATTTTCATATTTAAATTAGATCCGAATCTTTACTGATAAAGACTTATATAATTTACTAGAGGAACAACAAATAGATACTCGTAGAAACTGCTCTCATCAATCCTTTTGAAGGAATACCAAATGTGTGCTTTGAATTTCCGACCATATCATAACATGTAGTGAACAATTTGTTACTGATTAAACCTCATCACAATTATATCCGGAAAACAGCATAAATACTTTTAGAAATTGATCGCATATAACCCCATTCAAAGTGATTAAACTTGTATTTGTAATTGCAGTTGAAAACTCTTTTTACCCATTCAAACAAATGAAAACACATTTAATATATTACTGAAAAAAAAACATTAATACTCATAGAAACTGATCTCATAAATCCCTATTCAAACATTATAATTTTGAATCTTCAATTGCAAATCAAAACTGTTCTAACCTAATGCAGCTCGTTTCTTATAGAAACTCTTGCCATTTAACCACGGAAAGGCGCACGTTTTACATTAGATACTGTTCTCATAAATTCTCATTGAGATAGTATAAGTAAATGTGTGGATTTACAAATAGATACTGTTTAAAATATTTGGTTGCTTTATTCTGATATAATTTTCATATTTAAATTAGATCCGAATCTGTACTGATAAAGACTTATATAATTTACTATAGGAACAACAAATAGATACTCGTAGAAACTGCTCTCATCAATCCTCTTGAAGGAATACTAAATGTGTACTTGGAATTTCCGACCATATCATAACAAGTAGTTAACAATTTGTTACTGATTAAACCTCATCATAACTATATTCGGAAAACAGCATAAATACTTTTAGAAATCGATCGCATATAACCCCTTCGAAGCGATTAAACTTGTATTTGTAATTGCAGTTGAAAACTGACCTTTCTTTTTACCCATTCAAACAAATGAAAACACATTTAATATATTACTGAAAAAAAACATTAATACTCATAGAAACTGATCTCATAAATCCCTATTCAAACATTATAATTTGTAATCTTCAATTGGAAATCAAAACTGTTCTAACCTAATGCAGCTCGTTTCTTAAAGAAACACTTGTCTTTTAATCACGGAAAGCCGCACGAATTACATTAGATACTGTGCTCATAAATTCTCATTGATATGGTATAAGTAAATGTTTGGATTTACAAATGGATATGGCTTGACTCATTTTGCTGGTCAATTCGGATATAAACTGATAACAATTTCAACAGCAACTTTACCTAACTCTTATAGAAACTTATTGACCATATAGGTTCTCATAGATACTTATTAATTTTTGATAATTTTCAATACGGATTGATGAGATGTTTTTGACAGGGAATTCTTTAAGAAAAATAAATTAAACAGTATTTTGTAAAATATGAAACAGAAATATTCAGGGGTAAGACATAATACCCTAGTGCATGGTGCAATAGTATATATTACTTTTAAATATACTGGAATTACATATATTTACTTATTTCAAAAATGTCACTTACAATGTGTGATTGTCTAGGACATTATTATTGCTACTCGGGCCACAGTTATTTGCACCAGCTTTTCCCCTCTCAATGCCTGGTTAAAGGTGTCTACATTAAAGAGGGTATGCTTTGAACATTGCAGTGCAACTCAACTTTCACGAGTTGTCCCTGCAATCTACAAAGGATACCGACTAGGTTGGCTCTAGCCAATTTTAGCCCCTTTAAACGCTATCATATTTTTAATAACTTAGCATCTCAGTTTATCATTATTTACTTATTGTTGATATCGTACACTAAAGAGACAATGACAGAAAGGCCTATAATTAGTTTGACTATAGACCACCAGGTGGCGTACTCCTTATTTTCAGACGCCTATAGCCTTTAATGGCTAAACTTCACCAAATTGTATTTTCTATTTTTGTAGAAATCAATAGACAATTATTATCATTATCATTATTATTATTGTATTAAATATTATTTGAATATTTGAGGTGACAAAATTTTAGGTTTCGTGACTTTCGTGCACTTCTACAACACTATTTTAATACCTCTATACTTAATCAGTTCTAGTTGGGTATTGGACTTTTACTTATCCGTAGAGCTAGTAGACTTTTGCGTCTTCTGCAAATACCCAAATAAAGCACAGAGACTATGGCACTAGAATACCACTATTCTGTTCAACTGTTCTCTGTCACAATCACAAAACATATACATTAACAGTTAACACTTATACTGCCTATGTCTGCTCTCAACCAACTTTCTGGGAATTAAGACGCGAATGACTGAAAACTGAATGATGCAATGTATTTATTAACTACATAGTATAGTACACATCTTGATTCTTGACGAGTATCTGCCTGTCTCCCTAATGTATTTGATTATATTTGTTGTATTTATTTAAATACTTTGGAGATTCAAATACTTATTCAAATATTCCTGAAAGTATTTAAATACTGTCAAAGAAGGATTTAAATACTTTTTTAAAAGTATTTAAATACTTCCCAGTTATTTAAATAGTTTAAGTATTTATAAATACGTTTAGGATCATTTTCAAATACTAAGTAGTAAATACTTCAGGTAAAGTATTTGCAAGTATAAATACAAATACTTGCTGCAAGAAGTATTTAAATACTCGGTATTTAAATACTTTCTAGTATTTAAATACTTATGAGGTATTTGTAAGTACATATTTGCCCAGCTCTGGATATAGAAAACAAATGACTAAAAAACATGTAGCAAAATGCCAAAATAAAGTTGCTGCTGCGGCTGTGGGCTTATAGTGATAGCTTCAATGACTCCATCGACCTGCGCATAAAGTTATGCGAGTCATCCGGTACTGTCTATTAATCGTAGGCTGGATTTTAGCAGCAGTGTTGCCAATTGCCGGAGAATTCTCCGCTTTTCGGAGAATTTGACTGCCTGCGGAGAATCTGGCGGAGAATACCTTTTTGACGGAGAATATAGGGTGACCGAATTTATCATTATTTCTTTATTAAAACAAATAACAAAATAATGTAGCTCTGTTTTCTTAGCTTAGTAGTTTACGTAAATGATAACAGATGGCGATATGTGCGTATTCAGTTTCATTAAGGGTCAACAGAGGCCGGTTGTGTACCAATGATCTCAAGTAGTGAGCTCGATACTATATTGGAGTGAGGCCGACAGGCAGGAGCTGGAAGAAGCTTTAGAGAGAGAAAGCCATATTTGCAGGTTACTTGTCTCAGTTTCCTGAATAATTAGTTAACAAGTGAGAGGGAGTCAGAGTGCCTCCAAATCTAGCTTATCTCTAAAATTTCTTTGAAAGGGAACAATAGGTTCCTATTGTTCATACTCACTCCAGTATGTATATAGAGTTCACTAATCTCTAATCTCTCAAGCGTGCTCCAAACCTGGTTGTAGTGATTCATCACAACCAGGTTTTATTAATTCATTACTGATGAATTAAAATATCAATTTGTGCAAATTAGTAATGGACTAATGGATTACATATTGAGAAGCAAATAAAGATCAATATATTTTTTGTTGTATAGAAGATTTTGATATTTTATTTTTGGCGGAGAATTTCTTCGATTTGCGGAGAATTTTAAGGCAGTAGGCGGAGAATTTTAGAAAGCTCTGTTGGCAACACTGTTTAGCAGTTTGCCGCGAGTACGCTGGAGTTTAGTATTCCGCCTAATCTGTAAGCGAAACTATTTGTCTGGTAATTCTGAGTAGTTCTTATTTTTTTTTTTTTTTTTTTTTTTTTTTTTTTTTTTATGGCATCGACTGCTGTGGTCATTAGCCGTGAGTAGTTCTTATTGTGTTTATATTACACAAAATACCAAAAGTTAAAAGACGTGACGACGTGTCAGCTCGTGAAAGAATAGAAAACTACCCCGAATCAGTGTTGCCAATCCTCAATTCGCAAAGTGCTTACTCTTGAACACCAAAATCCTTACATTTTACTTGCGAATGATGGAAAATCTTTGTAAAATCCTTACGCGCAGGGCCGGCCTTAGTTCCTCAAGCGCCCTCGTAAGAAATTTTATTAAAAGACGCCCCTTTTCTGGTTAAGTCAGAAAAAAATTGATGAGCAGGGGGAATAAATTTTAAAAAATTCGTTCTCATCTCAAAATTGATGAGCAGTGGGGGGGGAATCTAAAACAATTTTTTTTTTGTCCTAAAGTTTACTCAAAAAAATATATATATATATATATATATATATATATATATATATAAAGCTCGTGGCGCTCAGGGCATGGTCGAGCTGCCTCCCCCCCCCCCCCAAAGGCCGGCCCAGCTTACGCGGCGCTGTTTAAACAACAAGGACTAGGAAACCCAAGCAGCAATTTTAGTAGTTTCTACGTAATAGTTGCCATTAGGGGAACTTTAAAGGTTTCCGCAACTAAGGACTGTTACGTAATGGGAACCATCCTTCTACCAAGTATTCACCAAAATGGGGAATAATAATTACGTAGCAAATTACTATTCCGGTACTTCTACCATTACCGTGTTGAAGACTAGGTTATTACGTAAACGGGACGTAACCAAGTTGTAGAAATGACTAACTTTTGGAACAGCTCAGCTGACTGAAATGAGAGCGCAAACTATATATTTGGCTCTCTGTTATTCGAATAGCAAATTAATGACTTACTGAGTTTAAGCACGTGATATGTCCAAGGTCCAAGTTAAGGTGATTATATACAACATGCATAAGCATATATTATAAATCATGATGTTTTGCATTTACCCTGGGTGTGGTAAAACCACCACTTGTTTTCTGTAAAATGTTATCATGATGCTTCGATAAAAAAGACGCCCCCTCGAGAAAATGGTTTTTTCGAAAAAAAAATTTTTTGCAAAAATTATGTGTACAAGCAAAACTGCAAAATTTTTTATGGAAAACGTTTTTTTTTTAATTTTATATGTTATAAAGTAATAATCTATTTAGAAAACATATTTGTAAATGACTATAATAAAAAGAAATTTTTTATTGAATTATATTTTTATCCGTGTCAATATGGCGTCTTCATTCAACAACAGAAAAATGACGATTTTAACTGCAGTAACTTAGTGGTTGAAAAAACCAAAATTATTTCCCTACAAGTTACATTTACTATAAAGTAGCAGATGCCACCAACGTTATAGTTGTTGTTACTTTAAAAGTGGTGACGGCAACTGCAACAATTTCACTGTGTAGTTATATTTACCTAGATGTAGCAAATGGGACCAATGACGCTATAAGATCTTAGTAACAGTTGCAACCAACTTATTTTCATGTTGGTAGAATTGGCAGAATCGATATAGGTAATTTTTTTTTTTATTAATTGGCAACGCGGTAATAACTGTTAAAGTGTCACTGTCACTGTGTGCGATGGGAAGAAATTAAAAATAACAATTATTATACTTTTTAAGTACTTTTTATTATCTGATATTATTTGGAAAGAGCACATATCGAACAATATTTGATGGATGCCCCTGACGGTGAGCATCTTCTGTCAGAGGTAGGTGTTTTTTATGATCTTGCTTTTATATACCTATTTAAATGTTTGGGTTTTTTAGGTTGCATTGATATTGGGAGTTTGCGGTGCCTGCCGTTGCGGTGAACTGACCTTCTTAAGCGTCGAAGATATGAGATAAAGAATAATATCTATATATATCCATACCAGATACCAAGACGAATAAATCAAGAAGTTTCACAGTTTTAAATGAAGGATTTTCGGTGAACCCACTTGATTCGATTAGGAAATATGTCTTTAAGACCGCAAAATGTGTCTCACAAAAGATTTTTCGTAAATTTTCAAAAGGGAAAGTGCACTGTCCAATGCGTTGGATTAAATAAGCTCTCAAAAATTCCAAGAATTGTAGCTGATTATTTGCAATTGCCAGATGCAGATTTGTATACTGGCCATAGCATGTGCCGTTCCTCATCAACTCTTGACCAATGCTGGGGGTGACATTACCACCCTTAAACGTCACGGTGTGTGGAAGTCATCCACCGTGGCGGAGGGTTATTTGGAAGATTCAGTCTCAACAAGATTGTTATTGCTAAAAAAATTCAGGGAGAGCAGCACGAGTCAGGCAATACAGACGTCGTTACTAGTATAGAGAAAAGTTGTGTACAGAAGAGCAGTTTTCTTTGTGAAAAATCGAATATGATGACAATAAATGTTAACATAAATATAAATAAGTGTTAGTGCATGGATTCTTTGTTTTGTTAATTTTCCATATAATGGAGACAATAAATAAATTCCTTGGACTTTATTTTATATTAAAATTACTCTTTAGTGACTAAATCACTTTACCTCACTTTAGCTTACTACTTTATCTCACTAGTGGCTTATGGGTCACTTTATACCTTCAAAGTCTTATGAATAAAGATCACTTTATATGAAAGTGTTGGATAAATATATTTATTAACGTAAGGTGAGAAATAATGGAAAAAATACATAACAGTTTTCATATTTATTTAGTGATCAGTTTACATTTAATTTCATTCAATTCAATTTATTGTACATAAATAATGTCTTATGCCGTTATACCGACATTGTCCGGTCCCGATCGACACAATATTTATTAAATTTGGAGTTTTTAATCGGCAAATTCATTTAATATGCTCAGTGGATCACTAACTGAACTATGGGTCAATCTGTGTGTTAAAGACAAGTTGTAATTTTCGAGCAGTACACAGTATCATTAATCACTACAACTGTTATAGTTTTCGATTACTCTTCTTGTGTTGATGGGAGCACTTTTGCACTTGTTGCCAAAGATGATGGTTTTGCTGTGGCGAAATAATCTTTCATGTTTGCATCATATTCTGAAGAATCACTATTTCTCTACTACTGTTTAACTGTTTCTTCAGTTTTCTATAAAACGTGGATGAGTGCTGATAAACTTTATTTCGCTTTCACTGAGCATTTCAGATGCCGCCATTTTATTCAATGCTAATAATTATATAAATTGTCTTAAAAGTTAATATTACTCTATAGTAGATTTTCAAGGTATATGTAACTTTTAAGTCATTTTCAATTAGTGCGCAGTGGTAAAGATAACTTCAAAGCCCCTATGTTCGTAGAAATAACCTCATTTTTACTCGAGATGTCACTAATAAGTTAGACTACTTTCAAGTGGTTCTTTGGTAAAGCTGTGCAGTCGGCATTACTACCAATTTTCACTTTGCAGTTGAGGATGCTTCAAAGTAATGCAGAGTAGTAACCGCGACGTTGCAGATTCTCCAGCAGTTACTTGAAAGTGTTATAACTATACAGTGCCTAAATTCAGTAGAATCTACTTAATTGTCACTACAAATGCATACCACAAAGTGAATATTACCCTGAAGTCGCAAAATTAGTAACAGTTATGTTATTCCTACTATATTAAAGTTCCGATGCCTCAGATGCCAGTTCCCATCACTTTGAATGCTGCTTGGGAAGCTCAGGAGTAGACATTTCCGCGATTTTCTTCTCCGTAGAAAAGGGGCCAAAACGTAGTTCGCGTGATGGCAGCACCGTTAGTAGGACAGTATTGGCCAATAGGCTTGTTTGAGGTTATGTTATATTTTTAAATTTTAACGTTTTTAAGCGTCCTTTACTGCTGTCTGACGTCAGACCGCACCACACATTAACGCAACGTAATACGAGTAATACGACAACAAATAAACACCCCTACAAACACCGAAGGTTGGCCCTTCAGCGGGCCATCACTGGACCAGAAATTAAACTTTTGGCCCAGTGATGGCCCGAACACAGAACAGAAACAGAACACAGCCCATCCCACGAAGACAAGAGAAAGAGAGCTTGATGTCTTGACTAACGTGTAGCCAACATCACCTGTTCTTAGGTGGTGTTGGTGTAGGGCAACTGACGTTGCCAGTTGTTTAATTTCATTTTATGTTTGCTATTTGAATGTCTTTAAAACATTTCAAAAAGTATAAAAATGTATGCTCTGACCATTAGGTGCAAAATCCTTACATACTGTGACTCCTTACAACATTGCTTACAAGCATTCAAAATACTTACAAATGTAAGCAATTACTTGCAAATCGGCAACACTGCCCCGAATAGACCTTTTCATCATAGAAGCGCGCATGTGCTGCCTCTACGTTTGTTTGCGGGAACTATGAAATGTTCGGACACTTGGATTGTCAAAATGGTTGGACTGGTATCATTTTTGACATTAATTTAGACGAAAGTGTGATTGACGGTGCAAAATTAGTACACAACATTGTGGAAGAACACACTTGCGGTCAATTAAGGCGCTGGCTCAAGTATCCTGGCCATAAAATGAGTGGAAGCAAGAATATAGAACTGGTTGCAAGGTTAGAATTCAACTATCAATTTATATACAAGTGCATTAAAAGAAAACAAATGTGTTTGGTCTACAATATGCTTAATAACATTCTTCGTGCAGTAATTGATAATGCAGTAAAAATATTTTCTGTTTTTCTACGAAAATGTAGGGTCAAAAATATAATTGAAAATGAGGTTTTTTTGTCGATCCTTCTGTGGATAAAGGATCTTGGATCTGTGGATCTTTTTTCTAATTCTTTCAAATAGGTAAACTATACGATATGGCACTACCTATTTTCAAAAAATTGGTAACAGATTCATCATTATTTGTTTAAAAAACGTCGAGTTCCATGTTTGTTCGGACAGTTTTCGCATGTCAATATTGGATTTGACATAAACATTACGTTTTTTAACCAAATAATGATGAATTTGTTACCAATTTTCTGAAAACCCAGCAAACATCGTTATATATCTAAAATATTTTTCTTATATAACCCCACTAACTTTAAATGTAACGAGTTATGTAACACATACAAAATAATAGTATAATGCTAATGTTGCTATTTCCCACTCAGACTAACTGAGACATTATATAACATTAATATAACTAGTTATAATAACAGTTATGTTTCATCATTATAATATTTATACTTTTATAACGTAATTATTATATAACAAATATAACAATTTTCTGTGAATGTTATATAATGATTTTATCAAAATGTTATATAACTGTACGTACTTCCCTTACCAAATATACAGTGTGTCGCACTTAACAGTGTAACACCCTTATAACTTCTTTCCTCCCGATTTGAACCAAGTTTTACTCAAATACAGAACAAATTAGGATCTACTTATGACAAAAAAAAACATTCGCTGTTATCTTTGCATTTATTTGTAGGGGTGACGAATGTTTTTTTAGCCCTAAATAGATCCTAATTTGTTCTGTGAGCAAAATTTGTTTTAAATCGGAAAAAAGATATAAGGGTGTTTGTTACACTCTTAAGTGTGACACTCTATATACCCAATTTTAAATACACAAATCGGTAATTTGAAATACTGCAAACACATTTGTATTTACGTGATTTTTGGCATATTTGAATATTACTTCAATTCCATAAACGCACACATATAATTTTTCATGTTATTTCAAATTAACAATTTAAATTTATTTACATAGTGAATAAAACATTCCGGGTGACACATGGCTTAGTAGCATGCTTCTATATTTGATTTTAACAACTTTTATCGAAAAGAACTTTGCAAAACTAGATTACCGCTAAAAAAAATGTATTTTTGAACATGTCAAACATTCCATTTACCAGGAAATGGATTCAAAAGTAATAATTATTAAAAAAGCAGTGAGAGTTATAAATCTATATTTGGAAGAAATTAACATGTTAACAAAACTATAAAAAAATAAATAAAATAAAAATCATCTGCTACACAATGGTGGAATGGATTTATTATTCACTTCACTTCATACATAAATAATGTACTAAGTAATATTCAGTTTATCTAAATTCGTGTAATTAAGTTAACCATATCTCAGAACTGAAGTATGGGACTCATAGCTACTATAAAATATTAATTTTCAAAATAAGAGCGAACATTATTCATCAAAGGATTTCACATCTCGTCAAAAAATTTTGATTTTTTTACGAAATTACACCCTATTGAAATTTTATAAATAAAAAATCAAATTTCTCAACAAAATTTTAAATCTGCAGATATGTCCTTGTTCTGAAAAAAAGACTGATTTTTAAATTATTTTAGTAGTATTTTCACAAAAAGATGGGTTATGTGAGACAGCTCATGTTTTAACTATTTGTCCCAAATTTAAATCGCAAATTTTTCTGAAAAACTTCTTAATTTGGTCTACATAGTCATACTTCAGTACTGAGACACGATTGACCTACATTTCATCCGGACGTCCCAGGCCGCAGCTTCTTTTGGAAGCATTTTAAATTCTTGTCTATTAGACTTTTTAAAAATATCTTTGGGCACAAAACTACATCTCGAAATTAATGACATGAATTTAGATATACAGTGTAAAATATACAAAACGAAATTGTTAAATATTCATCCAATCTCTGTAACACAAAATAAGCTATAGTCGAGTAAATTCTAAGCTGGCACGTCCAAAGGTCGATTCATCATATAAACTAAGAGAATAAGACATACACAACTATGTCACTGCGATAGCTTTATGCGCATCACATATCAAATCGTACGTCGTGTTACCGACTCTTACATACGCCACCTTAGAGTTTACCAGACTATATCTGTGGTGGCATAACATTCTATTTATGACAAAAAAAAAATCAAGATCAAGATAGCATTGTCAATACAAAGCAGTCCAGACGGTGGGACATTTTATAAATGTGTCGACAAACTTCGACTAGGCACAAGATTCACAAAATTTAAATAAAAAAACATATTTGTAATTTTTTTTCGAAACTTTAAATTTGCTATATGTAGGTAAATATCATGGAAATATAATTACTCATGTAGAACAAAATTGTAAATTGTGTTCAGTGGTGTAAAAATGGATAAAACTTGCAATAGTTCTAATTACTTCTATACAAAACTGAACAATATGAAAAAAACAATAAATTGAGATTATTTTTCATTGATGTGCTTAATATGTGTTGGAAATTACTTAGTTTCTAACAAAGGTTTATTTAGATTTTTTTATTAAATTGGTAAGTTCTATTCTTTGTCGTTTCTAAGAATACTTATGCAAAAACCTGTATAACAAATTCCCAATCAAACTAGACACACACACACTGGCTTTCCAGAAACCTACAGCTACAGACTCTAAGTGTCAAATGTTATTCCTCTGCACTCAAAAGATGCCTTGTGTTTCTTTTCCATCTTATGTCTCTGTTTTGCTAAGCGAAACCACTCTGATGTTACCTGCTCTATTGTGTGTTGCATCACATATGAAAAACTTGCAACAAAAACTTCTGAAACAATGATAGCAATATTAATAAGATATTCATATAGTTATTGGTTAAAGTTCCTCACCTTTTTTTTTACCGTGATAACCTCCAGGTCAACGCTTTAAATTATTCCAATAGCCCTTCCTGAGCATTTCGTAGCACATTCGTTAGTAAATAAATTAGTATCCTGAGAATTTTATCTCAAGAATTGCTTCTTTCCACTCTTTCTGGAATCAATATAATAATAATGTATATTTTTTAAAATACAATACCGTCAAATATAAGTAGGTAGTTTAGTTCGGAAAACTTCAGTTATAATATTATATAAGACATTGAAAATGAAAATGGTGATGGTTACTTCAAAAGTATCTAATTTAAAATGTCGTTTATTAACAGAGTAGGTATGGAATACTTAGAGAAAAACTGCTTTTAATTGTAAAAATATAATTTTCAGTTCAATAAAATATCATTTTCAGGAAAATTATGATTGGCATTAGTTATCTACATTTTCAATTGAATTTCTACACACTGATGATTCGTGACAGGATAAATGACTAAGTGACTTTACCTTTTTTAATTTTTCAACAATTATTTTGTTAAATATCTTTTCTTTCTATATTTTGATTTGAGGTTAGAATTGAAAAAGTCATATTTGTATTTGATAGACATAAAAATTATAATATATTTTATATACCTGCTTATCTTCAATGCACACTGATCACCAATATTAACAATTGACATAGAAAAAATATATATATTGTATATAATGTAGTTAATATTCATGGATAAAATATATATATATATATATATATCTTAGAAATAGAAGAAATAGAAATAGAAAATTTATTGGTGCCAAGAAACAAGAGTTTTACACAAGTCAAAAAAACAAAGGGTTCATAAATACAATACAATACATGCATATACAAACAAAATACAATATAAATATAAAATAATAATACAATGAGTTGTATATTCTCTCAAGGTATTAAAATTGCCAGTCTGAAAAATCATTATTATAAAAATCTTCCATAGAATAGAAACATTTGGATATAAGATATTTTTTTGTTACATATTTAAAACTTTTAGAAGGCAACAGTTTCACAGGGGATGGTAGCAGGTTAAATAACTTCGGACCAAAATATGATATTCCGGATCTAGTTTTATGTACTCTGTGGAAGTCTATGTAAATATTTGCTTTATGTCTTGTATCGTATGAGTGAATTTCTTCATGAGTTACGTAATTTGGTAGGTTATCTTTAACATATAAGAGACACTGTAAGATATATAGTGATGGTACTGTGAGAATTTTCAGATCAATATAAGATTGTCTACAATCTTCTCTATACCCTAGCTTATTTATAATTCGTACTGCCTTCCTTTGTAATCCAAAAACGCGTTTCATGTTTGGAGCGTGACCCCAAGCATGAATTGCATATGATATTTTTGATTGAATAAGTGCATGGTAAGTTATTAAGAGTACTTGCTTGGACACTATTAATGACATATTTCTAATTGCATAGATACAAGGAGTTAACTTATTACATAGTTTATCAATGTGAGAGTTCCATGAGAGCTTAGGGTCAATATGTACCCCAAGAAATTTTACAGACTCTGGATTATTATTTACTCCCATATTACCTAAACTAAAAAACATGATTTCAGTTTTAGTAGCATTTAAGCTTAATCGATTCGCGACAAACCAAGCAGAGACCCTTGATCGTGTCTGTTCCAATTGTAACTGCAGTTCATTGCGATTTTCATTTTTATTAATTGTTGTTGCATCATCCGCGAAGAGAATGAAGTCGGCTCTTGGGTCGGCAAGCACCAAGTCGTTGACGTATATGAGGAATAATACTGGTCCCAGCACCGACCCCTGTGGTACTCCATGTTCTAGTGTCCTCATCTGAGAAAGATTATTACCAGTTTCTACTAGTTGCGTGCGACTCATTAGATATGACTGCATTAAGTTCACACTTGCATCAGAAAATTTATAAAAACTAAGTTTTTTTATAAGTATACTAGGACAAACACAGTCAAAAGCCTTGCTTAGATCGCAAAACAAAGCCCCTGCGCAACATCCTGTCTCATATCCAATGTTTATGACTTCCGCTAGTTTGTTGATAGCCATAGTGGTTGAGCGTGCATTACGAAAACCATACTGATTTTTATTAAACAGACTATTTCCTTCAAAAAAAGAACATATTCTGAATTTTAGGGCTTTTTCAAAAACTTTTGCTATGATTGGAATGAGCGAAATTGGTCGGTAGTTATCAAGTAAATTTGTGGGACCTTTTTTGTGTATTGGCACAACCCGGGAAATTTTAAAGGCTTTTGGGAAGATGGAATGTCTTATACATAAGTTAAATAACTTTGTAAGAGGAATAACAATGATATTGGCTATACTCTTAAGTATCTTAGTGTTAAGGTTATAATAATCTTTACTATTTTTGTTTTTTAAATTGAATATTATGTCCCTAACTTCAATAAAAGTTATTTCACTGAAAATAAATTCTCGCAGGCCTGCGTGAGATATTGTATTAGCATTATTATATAGAAATTCTTCTGCGGTAAAGTCACTATCAGGCAGCTCATCAATAATATTCTTAGCAATATCTGCAAAGAAATTATTGAAATCATCTGGACTTATGCTGCTGTCTGCCGTTCGATTTTTTGGCTGCGTATTCGTATTTGCTCGTACCACCTGCCAGATCGCTTTAGATTTATTAGAATGACTTTTAATGTACGTATCATTAGCTTTGAGTTTAGCATTTCCGAGTGCAATGTTATATTTTTTCCTATATTTTTGCATTATTTCTCTGAGTTCCGGAGAGTTAGTAGCTTTTACGGTTTCCTGCATAAAGTGTAAAATATCTCTCATATCACTTAGTTCCTTGGTGAACCAGGTCGTGCAAGGTATATTGCTTTGTTTGTATGTTTTTTCTGGAAAGGCCAGATCAACTGCATTGCTCAAGAAAGTCATAAACATTTCAGATTTAATTTCAATATTTATATTTGGATCGTCAATGAAATCCCAACATATATTCCCTACAAGATTGTTTAGAGTAAGTAAACCCTCATCTGTTACAGGTCTGTGCTTAAAATTTGTAATATTGTCATTTTCGGTACTGTTCATATGAAAGTTAATTGTAATGGCCAGATGATCTGATAAATTTGTGTCAATTTGAGAAGTTTGAAAAGTACTTTGTAAGTTTGTTAAGAAGTTGTCCAAACAAGAATTCCCTCTAGTATTTGCATCTATTGTTATAAACAAACCATACATTTTTATTAAATCAGTAAAGGTGACAGTATGATAATTATTTTTATTGTTGAAGTTTATATTAAAGTCACCATTTATTATGACAGTATATTGTTTATACCTACTGATAATGTTTAAAGCCTTTGTAAGTGTATCGAGAAAGGTGTTGAAATCACCTAATGGAGATCGATATATAGTAATTATTAATAGCTTATGTTTCTCAGATTGTACCGCACATATTTCACAGTGGATCTCAGTTGATAGCAGACATATATCCTCCCTTCTAGCGAAGTCATTTGCAATCTTGCGATTGATTAATACTGCTACACCCCCATGAATATGAAGCTTCCTACAAAAATAACTAATAACATCGTAATTGTTAAGTTTAGTTTGAGTAATTTCATTTTGAGACATCCAATGTTCGCTTAGGCAGATGACATCGTAAATATGGTTTTGTGCTTCAAATTCCATCTTCTTGTTTCGAAGAGATTGAATATTTAGATGAAAAATTGAGAAATTTTTAGTGGTCGGAAAATGGTTGTAAAGTTGTCAGACAATACCTCAAAAATTCATGATGTTAAATTGGGCGTTCCCCAAGGTTCAGTTCTCGGCCCACTGTTGTTTGGTTTATATGTGAATGACCTTCCATTTAACATTACAAATGGTAAAGTCACAATGTTTGCAGATGATATGACAATAACTGTTTCAGCAAAAACTCCCGAGGAAATTCAGCTTGTGGCAAAGATAGTTGTAGAAGAATTAAATATATGGTGTGATAGAAATAAGTTAATATTGAACAACAAAAAAACTGTCTGTTTAAACTTTCACCTACAAAAACCCCTCCAAGAGGACCTGCTATCTATGATAAATATAAAGTTTGCAAATGATGTTAAGTTTTTAGGTACCTACTTGGACAAAAGATTGTCATGGAGCTCTCAAATTGAGCATGTCTGCAAGCAGCTCAATAAGGGATTTTTTGATATCCTCCAGCTCAAAAACTCGATGAATGAGCAGGTACTCTTGGACGTCTATTACTCTTTATGCTATTCATGTATCTCATACAGCATTACATCTTGGGGTAGTGCAATTGAAATGAACAGAGTATTTATAGCACAAAAAAGAGTTGTGAGACATATTTGGGTTGAAATATAGGGAAAGTTGTAGAGAAATTTTTAAACAAAAAAAATTTTTAACTGTTCCTAGCATATTTATTTTAAAATGCGTCACATTGTTCATTAAACTTAAAGACAAGTTCACAACGTTGTCTTCAAGTCATAACTACAACACTAGACATGGTGACCTTATTTCTATTCCCAACCACAAAACTAGTAAGTTCAAACATTGTTTTTATTATAATTGTATAATTTGTTACAACGCTTTACCAAATGAAATTCGCAGCATAAAAAATTGTCATAAATTAGTGAAGGAAACAAAAAATTTTCTCCTTGAAAATGGGTACTATAATTTACAAGAATTTCTCTATAGAAACTAATACAGTTTATACCTTGCTTGAAGATTAGTTTTATTATTGTTTTTTTTCTCTTCTTCATTCCATTTAACAATATAAATATTTATGACTAATTACATGTCTCTCATTAAATTTGGGCGTGAGCGGTGATTATTTACTTATCTTTATTATAAGTATTTTATATATATATATGTATATTGTATTTGTTTATTTATTGACTTGTATTTTTTAATTTTTAAATGTTATTCTGAATTGACTTGCCATATGTACAGTAATTGTATCATCTTGTGGTTAATAAATTATCTATCTATCTATCTATATATATAATATATATTTTATCCATGAATATTAACTACATTTAAATCGAGGAGCACAGACAAAACAACTGTAGTTTCTACACAACGATCCTGGGACGTTGAGCAGACACGAGCAAAATGGCCTCCGCCGAATGTCAGAGTCTGCCGCCCTACCACAAACGTTTTTAAATATAAATTTACCAAACTTCAACATAATAGTTATACTATTTTTATTATTTAAGTTATATATTCATTATAAGAGTTTTTATGTAACAAAAATATTATTAAACCAAACATTGTTATATAACTTTGTTATATTGGCTGAACTTTAAATGTTACAAAATTATTATATTACTAAGACATAACATTAATAAATACTGTTAATGTAACCCATTACTACCAGGTTATATAATATCAATAAGTTTTGTTTGCTGGGAATATGTAGTGCCATATCGTATACCTATTTGAAAAAATTAGAAAAAAAGGAGCCAGCTTTATCCACACAAAGATCGACAAAAAAACTCATTTTCAATTGCATTTTTACTGCATTATCAATTACTGCACGAAGAATGTTATTAAGCATATTGTAGACCAAACACATTTGTTTTCTTTTAATGCACTTGTATATAAATTGATAAGTTGATAGTTGAATTCT
Organism: Rutpela maculata; assembly: GCA_936432065.2. Classification (NCBI taxonomy): domain Eukaryota; kingdom Metazoa; phylum Arthropoda; class Insecta; order Coleoptera; family Cerambycidae; genus Rutpela; species Rutpela maculata. The sequence goes on from OW386285.2 coordinate 172,323,276, forward strand.
AACCTTGCAACCAGTTCTTTATTCTTGTTTCCAGTCATTTTACGGCCAGGATACTTGAGCTAGCGCCTTAATTGAGCGCAAGTGTGTTCTTCCACAATGTTGTGTACTAATTTTGCACCGTCAATCACACTTTCGTCTAAATTAATGTGAAAAAATGATACCAGTCCAACCATTTTGACAATCCAAGTGTCCGAACATTTCATAGTTCCCGCAAACAAACGTAGAGGCAGCACATGCGCGATTCTATGATGAAAAGGTCGTGTGCGCGTGACGTCACAGAGCTGAGACCTTAGGAAAACAAACCGCTGTCATTGCTGTCAAATGGCAACTGACAACATAAGAATTGAAAGTTTCCATAATATTAGAGTTTTTATGGACATTATATCACACAAAATGGCAAGTTTTTGTTGTATTATTAGTTGTGGCAGTGACGCAATCCGAGACAACATCAGTTTTTATAAAATAACGTCGATTTACAGCCAGAAGAGGTTAGGATTAAAAGATTCCAAGCAATTAAAAGGAATTATTTTACTGGGATATTCCAAGCATTTTATTAATGGTAAGTTGTTGCTTGTTAATTTAAGACTTTGATTTTTAGTGTGGATTTATGCTATAGGAAAGACGGCCGTAATTCAAGACCACGATGATCCATCCAGTTTGGTGTTCTCTGTTAATATGGGATACAACTTAAAACCCAAATGTGAAACTAAAAGTGCTTGTGATAATAATAACTACTGTTAAAGGAAACATTAATTTGTATGTTAGCAATTATTCATTAAGCAATATTTAATTAGGTAGCATATATTGAAAAAAAAGGTTGATCATCGACAACCAATTCTTACCTTTGCAAAAAGCTTTTATCCTGTAAATTTCTTGGAGAGTACTGATTTCACCCAACCACAAATAGTTTCAAGATTTTTGAATGCCTTGGCTCATCTTTTTGTCTATGCATTTCTCACAAAAACCAAGTCATTCACAATATCCCTTTGTGAAATATTATGAAATACACTAATATTTGTACTGAAGTCATCATTTCTCAAAATATAAGCGATTTAATTCGATGACACCAACTTTTTCCATACATTTCCTCTACATTATGAGACGATTTCGTAAAATATAAACTTATCTCCATATTCATGAACAAAATTTCCTAGACACAATGATTAAGGATAGTTGTGGATGTTAAATAATCCAAAATTAAGTTTTAAAATATCACAAAAATGGCAAAATATACTTTAAAACAACACGTTTAATCGGCATGTCACTTAATGACAGCTGTTTGTTTTCCTAAGGTCTCAGAATCTGTGACGTCAGCGCACGCGACCTATAGGCCAGTCCAACACGCTGTCACTTTGCTTTGTTTGTACTACAGCAGCCATCTTTTGTTGGTAAGTTAGGGTTTTTGTCAGGCCTAAAGGGCACCATACACGTTCAGCAATAATGTCATTCCAGCAGATCATTACAGAAACATCATTACTAAAAATTTCCCCGTCATTCCCTGTCATTATTTTTCACACCTTATTTATCCATTATTTAAGAAAAAAGCATATCTAGCTATAATTATTGAATTAAGTATGATTGAAAAAAGCGAAAATTCAGGTAATGAAATTACTGAACGTGTATGGTGCCCTTTAGGCCTGTGGAAAACCCTAACTTACCAACAAAAGATGGCTGCTGTAGTACAAACAAAGCAAAGTGACAGCGTGTTGGACTGGCCTATTGCATGTTGATGATGTCAACGTGCACTGTGGTGTTTGTAAAACAATGATTGATTTTTAAAAAAAGTGCAACTTTGATTACCATGTTAATTTGATGAAACATATATCGAATATTAAAGCCTTAAATGTGGATGAATTCAAGTTAGATTTAATGAATTTCATGATTTCATCCGGTATCAGCTCAACCGTTCGCATTTTAGACAATTTTTAGAAAAATACACGAATTTCAAGCTCCCAGATAAATCATATCTTCGGAAATTCTATCTTAAAGAAGAATGTGACAAGAGGTTGGAGAAAATTCTTCAAAATAAATAAATAAATACGTCTGAGTATTGAGGAAGCGAAAGATGCAACAGGCCGTCAATAATTAATATCCTTTTATGAGGTTTAGTTAAAGGAGAAGCTATGAAACCACGTTTGGTGTTTAGATTTATTTCCCGATGTGAATGACTTAATTTCAGAAATGAAAAATTTTTTCTTGGCCGCACTTGGCTGCAGGCGGCAAAAGATTTTTGAAAAAGCAACGCTAAAGACAGAACTTGAATATATAAACACTAATTTTAATGTTATAGTAAATGTCATAAAATATCTACAATGCCCTGTGTTGTTAATTCATCAATCTCTGCAAAAAAATAGTTCGATATTCGACAAACTCGAGGAAGCAGAGGGAATAAAAAGTCTTAAAATGTACCACAAATTGAATCAAACGTTCTCGAAAAACCCTGGATTTGAAGGAATTGCAAAAATTAGCAAACTTTTAGAGGGTAATCTGGGTAATACCGACATGCAACATGGCAATAGAGTGACAAAGTTGTTTACATTTTGTGTCTTCCAAAAACGTGTTTAAATATAATATTTAAAAGCAAAATTTGTAAAAATTCTGTTCAGCCAATTATTTAAAGTGCTAAGCCTTCGGATATTAAAGTTAGTTTCATCAGATGAGCGAAAAAACAGCAATAACCACGAAAAATTCTATCTACTAAAGCCAAGCCAAGCCAAGTCGAACTTTCGTTTGTTGTGAAGCCAATAAATCAGGCAGTGTTGCCAGATTCACTTAGATTTCTGATTTCTGAAGATAATGGATGAAAATGAATGTGTTAAATGTAACTTGGTTATTCATAGTGATGAGATTTGTTGTGTGTGATGCTTGTAGATCACCCTTTCATGTTACAAATAACTGTAATATACTATCTACTACCGAATATCGAGCATTAGCTCTTAAACAAAGAATGATTATTTTCTTTTGCAAAGATTGTCCTGATATTTTCAAACAAACTGTTGTTGAAAAAAATAACTACTTTACAAACTGAAATACAAAATCTCAAAGATGAAATTAAAGATTTCAACCAGGAAGTTGAAAACCTTAAAAATGAAGTGAAAGACCTTAACGAAGAAAATAAAAGTATTAGAATCCAGCTGGAGAATCACAATAATTCCAATTCTAATAATGAAATGAACACCAGTAATAACGGAAATAACCTTAGTATTACTGTGCAGGAAATTCAACAAAGACAAACTAGGGCATCCAATGTTGTAATTTGTAACATTCAAGAATCGAAAGAAAAAAGCGGACTAGATAGGGCTAGAGATGATACTGAAAATGTGAAAAAGGTTCTTGGAAAGTTATCTGAACATGTTACTGTTAATAAAACTTTTCGGCTAGGGAAATACACAGGTAACAAGAACAGACCAGTTAAAGTTATTTTAAACAATGCAGAAGAGGCTCTACATGTTTTGAGGAACAAAAATGAAATTACTATACCAGGAATAAAAATCTTCGCAGATCAAACGAAAATGCAACAATACTATTTAGAAGTAAAAAATAAGTTAAATGTAATGTTAGCACAGGGTGAATCTAATAAGAGTATTAAATATACAAATGGTATACCTACTATAGTTGAATTAAGACAAAAAAACTAATACAAAAGAATCCTGATATAGCCTTCAATAGTGACATCATTTATGCGAACATTCAGAGCCTATATGCTAATCACAACCAATTTATAAAAAATATTATGTTACAAACCGTCAGTAGTGTTACTAAGTAAAGCTCGGACAACATCTGATATGGGAAACTTTGAAATCAACATTGATGGGTACAAACTTATTAGATGTGATTCAACCAATCGTCACACTGGAGGTGTAGTGATTTATATTAAAGACGAATTTACTTTTAGAGTTTATAAACAAATTGTGGTAAATAAGATCTACTGGTGCCTGATAATTAAAGTAAATATTCATGGTGAAAATGTCCTACTAGGTTCACTATATAGGTCACCTAGCTATCTATGATTTTAACCTGTTTTTTAATGATTTTAAAGAGGACATTTTCACTCAACATTGGAAATGTATTATCATTGGTGATTTTAATTTGGATATTAATAATACTAACACAAATGTAGCTAATTTTAAAAATTTTATCTCAAGCATTGGAGTTGAACAACTTGTCCAAGAATTTACCAGAATCACTGATACTAGTGAAACATTGATTGACTACATATTGACTAATAGAGAAAATATTTCACATAAAGTGCATTCAATTCCAAAAATAACTGCTCATTTATAATTTCAGCATCTCTGAAAATCCAATATATTTATAATCACAAAATAGTAAAAACGTACAGAGATTTTAGTCACACTAAGCTTAATTTATTAAATGAAGAATTAATCTTATGTGAATGGGATTTAAATACAATAAATGTTAATTCAATCTATAGTTATTAATAGTTAGTATTATTAGTCAATTGGTTAATAATATTTCACCCATAAAATGTTTTACAAGTAACAGAAATCAAGTACCGTGGTATGACAATCAACTTGCAGTTGCAAGTCGTAATAGGGATATGGCATATAAGTCTTTCAAAAATTCTTTTGTTAATGAAGAGAAAAACATTAATTGGGAAAGATATAAAATTTGCAGAAATGCAGTTGTTAATTTATTAAAAAAGAAGAAAAGTGAATATTTTGAAAACACCACACTGTTCAGATTCCAAAAAAATGTGGAATACCCTAAAAAAATTGATTAAACCCACAAATGACGTATTACCCAATGAAATTGTTTTTAATATACAAGACAGAAATATTGTAGCTAAATTCGATATTGAGAAAGCTGAACTGTTTAACTCATTTTTTGTAGATAGTATAACTGAAATAAAAGCGGGCATACCTTTTGTAAATGATTGGACACACATAAATCTTCCACAAATTGACCATAGAATGAATAAATTTCATACTTTAACATTAAGTGAGTTAAGAGTAATCATTGGTGATCTGGATAATAAATGTAGTTCAGACATAATAAATAATAAAATTATAAAATCCACGTTCCCAGTCATTGGTCATCTAATATTGAATTTGATAAATACTTCGCTTGTTACTGGTGTTTTTCCAGACGAACTTAAACTAAGTACTATTGTACCAATTCCTAAAATTTGTAATAACAACGAAGCCATAAATTTCAGACCAATTAATACGTTACCTCCGCTGGAGAAGATATTAGAAATTGCAGCTTACAATCAGATCTTCAGTTATGTTGAAAGTAATAAAATTCTTATGGATTACCAATCCGGCTTTCGTGTTAAACACTCATGCGAAACAGCACTTCAGTTAACATTCAGTAAATGGAAATTAAAATGGTTGATGATAATAAATACATTGTGGCCGTATTTTTGGATTTTAGAAGAGCCTTTGAAACAATTGATATTGATCTACTGCTAAAAAAACTTAAATATTGTGGTATTACAGAAACAGTATACTCATGGTTTCAAAGCTATCTTCTAAATAGACGTCAAAGAACTAAAATAAACGATGTTTTTTCTGGGGAAGTATCTGTACTCTCTGGAGTCCCACAGGGCAGCGTGTTGGGACCACTTCTGTTTATATTATATATCAATGACATTAATTATATTGAAGACTGTGAATTTTTAAATGTATTTGCTGACGACACACTAATTGCTGCAAGTGATCACTGTTTGGAAAATGCAATTAATAAAATCAACTGTACACTTGAAAAAATTTCGCAATTTCTTAATGTAAATAAGCTTAAACTGAATGTAAATAAAACAAAGGCCATGATAATTACCACAAATTATAAATACAATCAAATTAACAAAAATACTATTAATGTCCAAATTAATAATGAGAAAATAGTCTTAGTTGAAGATATAAAGTATCTAGGTTTTAAAGTTGATAATACTGTAATGTGTTACAACCCCTAGAATGATGTATTTGCACCTACTCGAAAAAGAACCTACCAGAAGATTCCAAAGTGACATCTGGAATTATCGAGAGAATGGTGGCGTTATCACAGAACAATCGAGATCTGTCATTTTTAGGTATAAAAGACCCGACCGCATTCTCGGCGAGTAGTTCAGAAGTTCAGAAAGTATAGAAAGTGAGGTTAAGACTTCAAAGATAAACAAAGTGATAAACATTGTGATTTTTAGTCAGTAAAGTGTATTTAAATTAATAATAGTATTGTGAAGTATCCAGTAAATATTTAATAAAGTGTGTTAGTGGACATCTCTTGTTATAATTTTTGGAACCCACGGAATTTGCGAGGGTGGTTTCCTAAGGGTGGAAACACGTTACAATTGGTGTCAGAAAGCGGAATTTTATGACAAGAGGAGCTCTGAAGTTGTGCTGGAGTGTTCGAGAAGTATTCTCGAGGTTTAGTGCTAACACAGTGGACTAATTTACTGGACATTGTTCGAGGGTTATTTTCGGACAGGAAAATAGTGTTAAGTGCATTTTTTTTGAGACATTGTAGAACATTTTATTAGGACATTAGTGTGATCCTTTGAACTGAGAAGTGATAGAGACACTGAAAAAGACTTATTTAGTGCGTGAAAAATTACTAGGACTTCTATTTGAACATTAGTGGAGATTATTAAATTCTCTGAACTGGATAGTGACAAAAGACTCTGGATAAGACTTTTTCGTGCTATTTCGAGATTTGTCTGAAAAGTTCCATTACCGATATTGACGTGACAGTTAAATTTATTTTATTTTAATTTCATCGTATGCCCGTAACAACAAGAAGTATGGCATCCGATAAACAAATACAGGACTTATTCGAACAATTCCAAAAAATGATGGCTCAGCAACGGCAGGAAGATAAAGAAGAGCAAGAAAGAAAACGCCAGGAGGAAGAAAAACGGCGTCAAGAAGAAAGGGACGAATTAAAGAAAATTATGGAAGATCAGGAAATAAGACGTCAGAAAGAAAAAGAGGGTGAAGAAATAAGACGTCAGAAAGAAAAAGAGGATGAAGAAATAAGACGTCAGAAAGAAAAAGAGGATGAAGAAAGAAGACGTCAGAAAGAGAAAGAGGATGAAGAAACAAGACGTCAGAAAGAAAAAGAGGATGAAGAAACAAGACGTCAGAAAGAAAAAGAGGATGAAGAAAGAAGACGTCAAGAAGAGAAAGACGAATTGAGACAAATTATGGAAGACCTGAAGATACGACAGCAAGAGGAGAAAGAAGAACAAGAAAGACGACATCAAGAGGAAAAACAGGAGCAAGAAAGACGCCAGGAAGAATTAAGGAAAATTCTAAATGAACAAATCAAAATACAACAGGACGCTATAATTTCTGCCAATGAAGTACTAAAATGTGAAGTCAAAGAAGAGATAAACAAGGTCGAAGGTAAAGTAGGAGTAGTCGAGACAGAAGTCAGTCACGTAAAAGGAGAAGTAACCGAAGTTAAAGAGAAAGTAAACAAGTTCGAAGAAGAAGTCAAAGGAGAAATAGACCGGCTTAAACGACAGTTGAGAGATAGAGGAAGCCAGCAAGTGGTATCATCAGGACAGCGACTAAAACCTCCTTCTTTTGATGGCCAAAGTTCCTGGACAACGTACAAGAGGCAGTTTGAGGCAGCAGCGTGTGCGAACAACTGGGATAATGAGGAAAAGGCCATGGCATCAGTTCTGGCGTTAAGGGGCCAGGCGTCAGAGTTGCTTCAAACTATCCCAGTGGATAAACAAAGGGACTTCAAAGTCTTGGAAGCTGCATTGGACTTAAGATATGGCGACCAACATCTCGCCCAATTATACCAGGCTCAGCTGAAATCCCGGATGCAAAAAGCTGGGGAAAGTTTACAAGAATTTGAAGCTGCGATAGAGAGACTGGCACACCTGGCGTATCCATCCAAATGCACCTAAAGAATTCCAGGAACAATTAGCCGTGGGGGCCTTTTTAGATGGTATAAGGGACGAAGAGGTCAGGCGAGTTCTGAGGCTGACGAGACACCAAAGTAGTAGCGAAGCTTTGGTGCGTGCACTCGAAGTAGAAGCCGCTTACAGGGATACGCCAAGGTCAAGAGTGCGAGCTGTGACTCTCGAAGAATCACAACCAGAAATGAACCAGAACCCCATGTTGACAGAAATACAGAAAATGTTCACCAAATTATGTGATAAATTGGATGGCCTCGGGAAGCAAGAAAAACAACAAAATAGAGGAAAGCCGAGCGGAGGTATTAAATGTTTCAACTGCGGCAAGGTAGGACATATGAAACGGGACTGTCGACAGCAGAACTCGGAGAGTCGAGTAAATGCTGTGAATGTAGAAGAGAAGCAGGAAAACTAAAGATAGCCAGCACCAAGGGGGCTGTGCTGGCTAAGGAATGCGGTGCCCCCAGAGAAGTAAAGATTTCCCAGCTCCAAAGAATTCCAAGTAGTCTGTTGTTGCAAGGATATGTGAATGGAAGAAAATGCGTGTTTACTATTGACACCGGTGCTACGTCATCAATAGTGCGGCCAGGGTTTATATCAGGCTTGCAGATTGACAAGAAGCAAAATGGAGTAATCATTCGGACAGCCACGGGGGACAGGGCTGCGGTCCACGGAGAGGTCAACTTGGAACTGCAGGTTGGACGGTTGAGGTTCAATTACAAGGTCATTGTGGCTGACATTATGGATGATTTCATTTTGGGTCTAGACATCATGGGAGAGCAGGGATTCATTGTTGACGTAGGGGAGCGAGTCTTAAAAATTGGAAATGAGGAATTTATTCTGGCAACCACAGACGACCAATTCCATAAAGCGAGATTGTTAACAACACAGACGATCAAGATTCCTGCTCATTCAGAACAAATGATCGATGCTGCCTTAGAAGGAAATCCTGGAGGGTACCGTGTTGGCCTAGTTGAAGATGACGAATCGATTAAGTCCCTACCCAATATTATTGTGGCGAGAACTTTAACCCGGACTAAAGACAAAATCCCAATTAGAGTCGTTAATTTAAATTCCCACTCGGTGACAATTAAGGAAGGCAAACCAATTGGCTCCTATGAACCGGTCACATGGGTAGCGAGGTGCGAGGAACAAACAGAGGGAAGTTCGTCTACTAAAATAGACCAGGAAGTTTTGACCTTGCTGAGTACCCAGTTGGAGCATTTATCTGAAGATGAACGAAGGGAGGCAATCAAGTTTCTAGAAAAGGAAAGTTCAGTATTTGCCAAGAATACAGAGGCCCTTACAAAAACAGACATAGTCCAGCATCGGATAAATACTGGCGACTCGCCCGCTATTCGACAACCACCTAGGAGGCTTCCATTAGCAAAACAAGAAGATGCCTCGGCAATGATAGACAAGATGCTACAAGATGGAGTCATTGAGGAGTCGACGAGTCCCTGGTCATCGCCAGTAGTTTTGGTTGCCAAGAAGGATGGAACATTAAGATTTTGTGTCGATTATCGAAAATTAAACGATGTCACGAAGAAAGACAGTTACCCATTACCACGAATTGACGACACGTTAACCACGTTGGCAGGCTCACGATGGTTTTCTACGTTAGACCTTAGGAGTGGATACTGGCAAGTGGGGCTTCATCCTGATGATAAAGAAAAGACAGCGTTTTCAGCAGGCAGTGGTCTTTATCAATTTACCGTGATGCCTTTTGGACTTTGCAATGCACCAGCTACCTTTGAAAGACTGATGGAGTTCGTGCTGCGAGGGCTAACCTGGAGGACGTGCCTGGTTTACCTTGACGACGTGCTTGTTATGGGACAGGACTTTACAGAACATTTGAAAAATCTTCAAGAAGTATTTGGGCGAGTCAGGAATGCCCATCTGAAGTTGAACCCGAAGAAGTGCCTGCTATTCCAGAAAGAAGTCAAATTTCTTGGTCACGTGGTGTCTTCGGATGGAATACAAACAGACCCCGACAAAATTTCTGCTGTACGAGATTGGCCAAGACCATCTAACGTTCATGAAGTACGGAGCTTCCTTGGCCTCTGCACTTATTATAGGCGCTTTGTGGAAGGGTTTGCAGAAATTGCGAAGCCATTACACCGGCTGACAGAAGAGAAAGTGCAGTACCAATGGACACCGGAATGTGAAACGGCATGGAGAAAATTGAAGGCAGCTCTATGCACTGGTCCTGTGCTAGCGTACCCACAACGGGAAGGACTTTTTATTTTAGACACGGATGCCAGCAATTCTTCGGTCGGTTGTGTACTGTCTCAAATCCAGAATGGGCAGGAAAGAGTGATCGAGTACTTCAGCAAGGTGCTGTCCAAACCAGAAAGAAACTATTGTGTAACCCGGAAAGAGTTACTGGCCATCGTTAAATCAGTGGACCATTTTCATAAATATCTTTATGGACGACATTTCAAGATTCGCACCGACCATGCTGCATTAAAATGGCTGTTGCAGTTGAAAACCCCTGAAGGTCAACTGGCTCGTTGGATAGAACGGCTGCAACAGTATGATTTCAAAATCGAACATCGACCTGGAAGATCTCATAAGAACGCAGACGCTTTATCTAGAAGACCATGCAAGGAAGATTGCAAGCACTGCCACCACGTTGAGAAATTTCAGGGTACGGTGGCCGTCAACACTATTAAAATAGATGTTCCGGATGATTGGACAACTGAAGCCCTTAGACAAGAACAACTGAATGACACAGAGATTGGGGTTATATTGAGAGCAAAAGAGAAAGGAATTCGACCAGCGTGGAAGGATGTTTCGGACAAGGCAGTTGGATTGAAGGCTTTGTGGGCCCAATGGGATTCACTCAAAGTTATGAACGAGCTGCTAAAGAGAGCTTGGGAAAGCCCGGATGGCAAGGAAGTTGTTATGCGTCTAGTGATTCCCAGGTGTCGAGTACCGAAAGTACTTCAGGAAGTGCATAATGGAGCATCCGGTGGACACTTCGGCGTTAATAAGACCCTGAATAAAGTACGAGAACGATTTTATTGGGTAAATAGTCGTCAGGATGTGGAAGCTTGGTGTCGCAATTGCAAAATTTGTGCAGCAAGTAAGGGACCGCAGACTAGAAGTAGGGGTGCAATGAAACAATATAACGTCGGAGCTCCTTTCGAGAGGATTGCGATCGATATAGCCGGCCCATTCCCAGTAACCAAGGACGGTAACAAGTATATACTGGTTGCCATGGACTATTTTAGTAAGTGGCCAGAGGCCTATGCAATTCCAAACCAAGAAGCAGTCACTGTTGCCAAAGTCTTGGTAAATAATTTGATATGTCGGTTTGGTGTACCCCTGGAGCTGCACTCAGATCAAGGGAGGAACTTTGAGTCAGGGGTGTTTCAGCAAATCTGCAAGTTATTGGGGATACACAAAACACGGACAACAGCCCTTCACCCGCAATCAGATGGAATGGTGGAACGACATAACAAGACCATGAAAGAACATCTCTCTAAAGTGGTTCATAAGAATCAACGTGATTGGGATCTCCACATACCGTTCTTCCTCATGGCATACAGAGCTGCTATCCACGAGTCTACGAAACAAACACCAGCCCGTGTAGTATTTGGACATGAGATCAGACTGCCATGTGATTTGATTTTCGGAACACCAGGCGGAGAACAGCTTCCTGTGAACAGCTATGTGGATGAAATGAGTGAACGGCTAAGAAATGTTCATGAGCTGGTTAGAGACCAAATCACCATAGCCAGTGACCGAATGAAGGCTCGATACGACCGTAAGGGTAGTTCAGAAGGGTTCAAGGCAGGAGATCTGGTTTGGCTGTATAACCCACAGCGAAAGAAAGGGAAGTCACCGAAACTTCAACCTCCTTGGGAAGGACCTTATACTGTTATTACCCGAATTAATGATGTCGTCTATCGGATTCAACGAAACAAAAAGTCCAAGATGAAGATCGTACACTTGGATAGACTGGCGATGTACGTGAAAGAGGCTGAATTGCCTGACCGGGACGTTCAGGCTTAAGGAGGGGGCAGTGTAATGTGTTACAACCCCTAGAATGATGTATTTGCACCTACTCGAAAAAGAACCTACCAGAAGATTCCAAAGTGACATCTGGAATTATCGAGAGAATGGTGGCGTCATCACAGAACAATCGAGATCTGTCATTTTTAGGTATAAAAGACCCGACCGCATTCTCGGCGAGTAGTTCAGAAGTTCAGAAAGTATAGAAAGTGAGGTTAAGACTTCAAAGATAAACAAAGTGATAAACATTGTGATTTTTAGTCAGTAAAGTGTATTTAAATTAATAATAGTATTGTGAAGTATCCAGTAAATATTTAATAAAGTGTGTTAGTGGACATCTCTTGTTATAATTTTTGGAACCCACGGAATTTGCGAGGGTGGTTTCCTAAGGGTGGAAACACGTTACAATACGTTAAGTTTAAAAAAACATTTTCAGTATACATATAATAAAATTTCAAAAAAACTATTCTTTTTCAGTCGCGTTAGCCATAAGCTTAGTTTAAAAACATCACTTACAGTCTATAAAACAATTATACAACCTCACTTTGACTACTGTTCAAGCCTACTAGCTTTACTAGACTCGAATTGTATTGATTCTTTACAAAAATTACAAAATAGGGGAATGCGAATTATTCTAAAATGTACTAGATATACACCCATTAAGCTAATGCTTTCAACTTTAAATTGGCTTTCAGTAAAGGATAGATTATTCTTGTCTATGACATTCATATATAAAATTTTAGCAAGAAATGGTCCTAATTATTTTGATCAATTTATTACTTTTAATAATCAAATTCATAATTACCCTACTAGAAGAATCAACCATTTTCATGTAACTAAAACAAATTACAATCGAACAATGAAATCAATTTTCCACAATGGGTTAATAGATTATAACGCCCTACCATATGAAATAAAAAGTACAAGTAATATTAGACAATTTAAAGAACAATTAACTAGTTTTATTAGGTCTAAGTAGATGTAAATTGTGTGATATATATGTACGTGTTTTCTTATTTTTATGTTTTTTTAATTTGTTTTAGTTTAGTTATTCTTAACTTGATTACTATAGATTTTATGTGTATCAGTTTACTCTATTGTTACAATATTGTCAAATTAGTTTATGACGTAATTTTTTTTATTGTAAATGTTATCAACAATTAATTAATTTAAATTGTATGTATATTAGGATTCTTCCTATTTAAATAAATAAATAAATAAAAAAAAATTCAAAATATTTGGCCATCAGGTATGCGCTGCTATTTCTGCCGATGTAGAATGCACCTTTTCAGCATTAACGATATAGAATTTGGAAAGAATTAATGATTTTATACCATGCAAATAAATATATGTAAATAAAATAAACGAATAAGACATTTTTTATTACCTCTTTCATTTGATGCCCATGGATGAAGTAAAAAAAAAAAAAAAATTGAGGCCTTTGATTCTCGTACACACACTAAATCACAATTTTATTTTTTTCATTCCCTTCAATAATGGGTGAGGGTGGTAATGGGGGTAGCTAATGCCAAAAAAATTTATGAGACCTTAGTTTTTCTTGTATGTAATAAATATCAATTTTATGGACTCTTACCTGCTCGATTTACCTATTTACCCCAATTTACCCCCCAACCCTTCAACGGAATAAGATCAAAATATTCCATACCTCGTTAAAATACATACGTGTACCAAGTTTCAAGTCAATATCTATAATAATAATAATAATAATAAACATTTATTGTCCAGAAGAATACACAGGGGTATTATAAGACTAGTCAGATTACAAATAATAAATAAAGACAAACAGTATAAAGACATTGTACATGTAGCTGCTGGTGCAGTTGGACGTCAAAACATAACATAACATTTAAGATACAGATACATAAATAAATAAAAAAAAAAATGACTAACTGGATGGAGTGACTGACGGAATTTTTAGACCATAGTTTGTGTGAATTCGTCTATGTTGTACACACACAAATTGAGTAGCAGATTTTTTACTTCCTTATTGAAGTGCTTTATGTAAGTAATGTTTTTAATATCGTTTGGAAGCTTGTTAAAGAGATTTAATCCCAATATCACGTGGGATCTATTGGTGAGACTAAGGCGGTGTGTTGGAATGGTGAGATCATTTCTGTTACGAGTTTCATATGAGTGGAAATGACTGTTTATATTAAAAGTATTTTTATTGATGAACACATACTGAAGGAGATTATATATATATAGTCCATAGACAGTCAGTATGCCGAACTGGCCAAAAAGTTCTCGACAAGAATGTCTTTTATTGACACCTGCCATGCACCGAATAATACTTTTTTGTGCTTTAAAGACATTTGGCATGGATGCACAAGAGCCCCAGAAGCATATTCCGTAGATTAGTCTGGATTCCACTTGCGAATAGTAAAATGAAATGAGCATTTCCCCATTTATAACATTTTTGAGATTTCTTATCTGATAGCAAACTGTATTCAGTTTTGAGATGAGTTCATTGCAGTGTGGTTTCCAAGTTAAACATTCGTCTAGCGTATGCCCAAGGAATTTAACAGATTCAATTCTTTTCAAAGAGAGGTTATTGTTGACTATATTTAAATCCATGTTGTTTTTATTGTGATTTGTATGGAAATGTACATAACCAGTCTTTTCTATGTTTAAGAATAGACCGTTCTGATTAAAAAACTGAGATAACTTGTTTACTAGGAGGTTACTTTTGATCTCATTCTCGATGTTATTACTACCTGTGACAAAGAGTGAGGCATCATCAGCATACATTACGACGAAGTAGACTTTTACAAAATCAGGAAGGTCATTGATAAAGAGTAGAAACAACACAGGGCCTAAGATGGAACCCTGGGGTACTCCCACCCCTGTACTAATTATACCCGAGTTAAACTTTTCATAGACGCCATGTGTTTTATGGCCGATTTCAACAAATTGTGATCTGTTTGACAAATAAGAATCAAACCAGTTTAAGGCAGTCCCACGTATGCCATATCTCTCCAGTTTAAACAGGAGGCCACTGTGATCGACACAGTCGAAAGCCCTGCTTAAGTCACAAAATAACCCAGCAGGGCTCTCACCTGCATCCAAGGCAGCAATCACCCGTCTAAGAAAGGAGTCTACAGCAGTCATGGTAGAATGGGATGATCTAAAGCCATGTTGAGCAGTAGTGAGGATTTTATATTTGTTCAAAAATTTCCATAACCTATCAATCATACTATATTCAAAAATCTTTGAGAGACTCGATGCCTCAGCAATTGGCCTATAGTTTTCGGCGTTAGTTCTATCCTGCTTCTTATAAACAGGATTAACTTTACTAACTTTTAGTTTGCTTGGGAAAGAACCGATAGATAAGGATAGGTTAATAAGGTAAGTTAAAGGTTTTAAGATGTGACTTGCACATTTTTTAATAACAGCACTAGGTAAACCATCAGGACCTGATGAGAATTTATTTTTTAGTTTGTGATTGATGATATTTAGGATTTCAGTCTCAGAGAATTCCCCTATGTAAATACTATTTTCTATGGATGTAATGTGATTTGTTACTTTTTTGCCACTAAAGTCTATATTTGAGATAATTTTTAGAGGTGTTTCGATGAAAACCTTATTGAAACTTTTTGCAATTAGAGTTGGATCAGTGATAATATTGTTGTCATTTACAAGAGTTATATTTTTGTGTACTGTTTTTCTATTTGTTAAATCGGAGATTATTTTCCAAGCAGCTTTATTTTGATTATTTTTTTGATTATTTAAAATGTTTTCATAATAATCTTTTTTTGTACGATTTACCAGCGAAGTATGATCTTTTTTCGCTTTCTTATATATATTTTCTAAATCAGGATTGAATTTTCTGAGAGAAAATAGATGCTTAAGGTTTTGACTAGAAATTTTAAGGTCATTTGTGACCCATAGTTTTCTTTCATCAGTATGTTTGTAGTACTTTAGTGGAAAACAGATATTAAAGTAGTGTAGAAGGGTATTGTGAAAATTATCAAACTTTTCATTAAAGTCTGAGCCTTCATATACATTACCCCATGTTTCTCTTTCTAACATACAGAAAAAATTGTTGAAGTTTTCTTGGCTAAAAAATCTTTTCCTGAGAGATGTACTTCTTACATTTTCTGTATTCGAAATGCCTGTGTTAAAGAGAACAGTGTAGTGGTCAGATATTGAGTTTGGATGGACCTGGCAGTTTTTAGTATTATTAAGATTAGTATGTACGTGGTCAATCAATGAGCACGAGTGTGAGGTTACCCTCGTGGGGCTACATACTTTTTGATCTAGACTTAAACGGTTCCAGAGTAATTGTGCACACAAAAAAGTTAGACAGACCGACATACAAATTTGTTTTTCTCAAACTCAAAATCTCGACGTTTCAAGACATTCTAAGCCTATTTGAAAAAATTATAAAAAAATTTTTTGCGTACTATACTTCCACTGGATGAATTAAATATCAAGTCAAGTCCGACTCTGTTAACGCTGAAAAATTCCGACCCTTGATTATCAATAACATTAACTGCAGACTGCTTGATAATAAATTATATAAGTATTAATGTACCAAAGATTCATTTAGGAATAAATAGAGACAAATTGTTCTACGTAGACCCCTTTAGTTCTTCACCAGTAAACAATATGTTACATCAGTGTAATTTAGTACATAGATTAAAGAATATTATATATGATATAGATAGGCAACTCTCAGGGATTTTTTAAACAGCAAAACTTACGTCGTGGGTAGCGCTGTACTCCCGCCTTTTTGATACAGGCGGGATTGGCATAGGCGGGAATTTTAAATGATTTTCAAACAAATGCTTAGGCCATCATTAGACTACAAAAGTTCTTTGACAAAGATTTTTTATAAAAGATATTTTATGATATAAAATATCTATCAAATTACTCATAAAATATCTTTGTCAAAGAACTTTTATAGTCTAACAGTGGCCTTAAAATTAAATAAGTCATTTCAAAACTAGAAATTGATCATTTATTAATTTAACGGAAAATCATTACAATACAATAATATTTAAAAATACATTTAAAAATTAACTAACGTAAGTAAAATTACTACAAAAGTATTAAGATGTTGAAACTGCGTTGAAATAAGTAAAATGTTAAAGTAAATAATGTACCAAAATACCTGTAATACAATTAAATAATAGCGGGTTTATACGTGAATGGATTTAGTGGGGCCAGTAGATATTGGCACGCCAGTAAAAAAATATTGCGCGTATAAACAGTTACTGGCGAGCATGCATCAATGCATGCAAGGTAAAAGCTTGCTCGCCAGTAACTGTTTATATGTGTAATATTTTTTTACTAGCGTGCCAATATATCTACTGGCGCCACTAAATCCATGCACATATAAACCCACTATAATATACATTTTCACGTCCTTTACTAACATTAAGCGGTGTGAATCAGTCTTTTTGGAATTTAGATTTTTCATTATCATATAGGTTACAAAAAACTGACATTGATTGTGAAACGTCATAAGTAATGTATTTGAATAATGTTAATCCAGAAGAAAAACATACGTATTTTTGTTTTTTTTTACTTTTCTACACCATTCGATGGGAATGATTTCGATTTATAACAAATGTAAAAACTGATGTTGAAAAATTCACAGATACGATGCGACTGTACATAGCTGCGATTGTATTTATTATGTAAATAATGTAACCTAATATTTTGTACATGTCCGTCATTACAAGACTGAAAAACTTTTTTATCGGTAAACACAACATTGGTCCAAAACTCCAACAGGCGATAGACACAATTTAAACAAAACATAATGCGGGTTTGCTTCTGTTGTTCTGTTAATATGGTCTTCTTGGCACTTGTACAGTTGTTATTTTCGATTTTCCTATCCTGCTTCGGCTAGCTGCTGACCTCGACACTAGAAAATGTGTCATGAACACAGCGTCTCCTGCTGTTTGAAACAGATTTTTCCTCAAATAGCCAAGGAGTGCTTCATCTTGAACGAGATTTGAACTTCTCGATAGGCCTGAACCGTCTTTTCTCTTTACGCTACCTTCCTCTTCCCACTTTTCTTCACACTCATAACAGTACTTTTATTCAATTGATAATGGTTAGCAACTGCTCTGATAGACCACCTCTCTTTAATTTTAGAAAGAATTAAAATTTTTTCATGTTCAATTAATTTTGGCATTGCGAAAATATGACACTGATGACAAATAAATAATGATTTAATAAGGCGAAAAATAGGTGTACGGGATTTCATTGCACAGAAGTGTACAACCCGTCAGTCTTTCGTTTTTAGTCAATTTCTTGGGAGTCACGTTTTTTGCAAATCAATAATACCTATGCATGTTGGAATTTTTCGAAGTCGCAACACGACGTGAACACAACACTTATAACCCATTACAGTTTTTAATATTTAACAGAACAGCGTCGTTTCTAATCAGTTTCATTGGAAACTCACATTATTTACAAATAAGCAAATGGACTCCTGCTCTATGGATTTAATAATTATTAGTTTAATGTCCAAAACACAAAGCACAGACATGTAGACTAGTATTACTATGAGAAGATGCCAGGGCGGAGCCAAAATGCGCGAATATTGTTACCAGTGGCATAGCTTTATCTTGGGTATAGGGATGTGTAATTGCAATAAAAGTTTCGCGGTCAAGGAACTGTGAAAATGGAGTAGATTAAAACTTGCCAACTGTTACGAATAACCTTTGTTCAGGAGAAGTCTAAGAATAGTAAGTTCTACTAAACTTTGCCTAATAAAGTGGTTTTATTATTATTACCGTCGCCGCCGCTCTACTGCAGGGCACCGCCGCCACTGGTGCTGACTTTGAATGTCACGTAATTCTTTCTGATTGGCTTAGAATGATTGAGCGCACAAACTCGTTTCTGCGCATATTTTTTGCTGGCATCTTCTCATAGTAATACTACTTTAAACAATAATGGCGCGACAACTGACAGTACTGACAGTCGGGCATATTTTTACGATCTCGCGTCTTACCCCAATGCTTTAAGCGCCTTGAAGTGCTACGTCATCATATATTTTTCCGCAAAAATGAATGTCTTTTTAGCTTTTTTTAACAGTTTAGTTCTAACCATCTCTAACGTTCTTATGTTATATCCCCACTATTTTCCGCTTACACATTTTCTAGCGCCCTAGTGAGACCGCGCGATACCGCTTTAAGCGTGACGTCACAGCTTATTCGCTCGGATGGCTCCGCTTATCGCGGTTTGTAGCGTCTTATGCGCAAACACATGCCTCAGATTTGCGCAGCCGCCGTGATTCAAGTACAAGTAGCGACAGATCGACGGAAGTTCAAACTAAACACGCTGTTTTGAAATATAGTGGGAGTGCGCAGGGCCTGATTTAGTATACCAAAAATTTGATGTTGATCTTTTTAATACCAATATAAAGGAAACAAGCTAAAAACGTAGGTACTCTTCGCCAATTTACTGAGCTTTTCATATAATTGTTACACGTTCTATAGGATACTCTTCGCAGTTTTTTTGTAAATAATGTTAGTTTTTGGACATCCTAAATTTTGTGATACCAACTTCGTTGTGAAAATATATGAAAAAAAATTGAAAAAAAAAAACATCCAACCTGACTAGGATTCGAACACGAGATCTTTGGATTGCAAAACAAAACTTCAGCCACTGGACCATCAGAGATCACAACAAAAATTGTATGTCTGTAATATATATCTTTCGAGAATCATATTTCAGCACATTAGACATATTATTATAAAATATATACAGTGCGTGTAATTTCCCGTTAGGCATGTACATCCACGTAGCGCGATAGATTTGACAACATAGCTGCAGTAAATTTCTCCGTCGAGCGGAGCATTCCAGTCTGTTATTTCATTTCAGCCAGCTGGCACGCGCGATGTTGTAATTTTACTCCCTATGCCTAGCGTTCGGCTACACACACGGTATTAGTAAAATGCATAAACAAAAAAATATATATTACAGAGATAACGTTTCGCAAGATTTCTATTTAAGTGCAAGCTCCGATTAAAGAACTTATATCTAGATACATAATTGTACTGATTTGTATGTTGTTGAGATAGTTACAATCTAAGGCACTTCTTCCCATAAGTTATTGATTGGCTAGTCAATCTATTCGCGGCCTATTCGGGCACGATCGATTCAGTTCGATTATCATAATCTCAGTTTGACACTTTTGACAGTGTCCGCCATTAATGTTAATAAGTGTTTTCGTGTTTTTCGATCAAAATGTGGTGAAGAAGTCTTTTTATTTTAAGTTGTGATTTGCTTAATACCTAAATAATATTCTCTATTCATATTTACATAGTTTAGTGACAATATATTTAATGCAAAATGGTGAAGTGCTGTTCTGTTTGCAGAAAGCAGTTTAGAAAAGAAGAAAATCGATTGTTCCATAGTCGTAACATGATGAAGTTTAGTTTACAGTTATAAAGTGAATAGCAATTAAATTTTAATATCCTTTCAATACATATTTATCTTACTGTAATATCGTATGCCTACATCACGTTGTATAAAGAGCCGGTAATGCAGGAATTGCAATAATTCATTTTAATGAAAATATTTACCATTCTACACATTTTCTACACACACGCCACTGTTGCCTACGGGATGTGATGTTCATCTATTCTATTTAATGGACATAATACAATACTTTATTGCACTTAAAACATACATTACAGTTGTATAAGCCAGTCAACAGAATGAATAAAAAATCACGTACTTATATAAAACAAGTTAAAACATCGTAAAAATCTTTAAAAAATACTATACAGTTATTACAATTAAAGTAATAAAAATAAGGAGACTATACCAATATTACTATCTATTCCTATTATCTAAAAACTCATTCACAGTGTAAGGTTCCAATTCACAAAGTAGTGATAAAAGTGGTTTTTTTATTTTATTAAATGGTTCATTGACTTTTAAATAATTTGTAATATGGTTAACAAGTTTTATACAGGCGTATAATGGGCTAGTTTCGGTAAGTGTGAGCCTATGGTTAGGGTAAGTATACCACTCCCCATGTCTAGTGTTATGCATTGGGTTCATTAAGTGTATTTGAAAATTATCTCTATTATTATATACAAATTTAATACATTCATATATGTATAAACCACTAAGGGTTAAAAAACCTACATCCCTAAAATGTCCTCGGCATGACTCTCTAGGTGCCAATTTTCTTAGAATACGAATTGCTCTTTTTTGAATTTTAAATGTGCTATCACTATTAGTACTATCACCCCATAGAATTATCCCATAACATATATGTGAATAAAAATTCGAATAATAAAATGTTCTGGCTATATTATCATTAGCATACTTAGCAAGTATTCTCAATCCATAGCATGTTCGACTTAATTTTGCATTTATATATTGGATATGTTCATTATAGCGTAATGTTTCGTCTAAATATATATAGGCACTTCATATGCTTTGAGAAAACAATTTTATGGAAATTAAGAATAATATTAGAAGGCGTATCAAGCCTTTGATTAGTTTTGAAAAATATTGCATTAGTCTTATTCTGATTTAATATCTGTTCATTTTCATTGCACCAGGTTTCCATATCCTGCATAATACGTGTACCATCAATAACTAAGTCAATAAATGATTCATGATTTTTTATGATTATATTCGTATCATCTGCATAGTTAATTAGGGAGATTTTTTCGCTGCTAAGTGAGTGAATATCATTAATGAATATCAAGAAGAGTAATGGTCCTAATGTGCTGCCCTGTGGAACTCCCCTGGATACATTCAGTGCTTCTGAACTCACATAATTACCATTATTAATATTGAGCATTTTAACTGCATATAATGTGACTATGTTAGGAGCAAACAAGGCATATAGTGAAAAGATAGCCTGTTATGTATCTAGATATAAGTTCTTTAATCGGAGAGTGCAAGCGACAAAAATTAAGAAAATATTTTTTTTTTTTTTAATTAAATGATTAATAACTTTTTCTCTATTCTTATTGGGATGCTCTGCCACATGTATTTTTTTCTAAACAATGTCTGAAATCTACAAAATAATACAGTCAACCAGTTCCTCAAAGTGTATTATAATGTTTGTGGAAACAGATTCATTTTCCGAAACGTCAGCAAAATACGTCATTTTTATATTTTTGTTCTTATTCATTATTTGTCAAAAACCACCCTCTAACTGATCCTTTGACGTAAAAGTCACAGGCGTAGAGGTTATTTTCCAGTAAAATACTGGTTAAATGTATTATTTTGTAGATTTCAGACATTGTTTAGAAGAAAATACATGTGGCAGAGCATCCCAATAAGAATAGAGAAAAATTAAGAAAATTCCACAACAAACATTTAGACAATATTAATAACTTTCTTATTGGTGCCGGAGCTAAGTGGCTTTTTCGGACACTCATCGTTAGGGGCATTTTTTATGCGCTGATTAATTCTATCGAACTTAAATAACGACAAAATAGACTTCCGGCATATGTCAGCCCGTCGAGTTAGCCATGGTTCAAGATATAAAAATCAGTGAAATTATATCATCGTTACAAAGCCAATTTTTTTTGTGTGTACACATTTTATGTTGTAAAATAAGATCGCCAGAAAGTGTGGGCCATCAGGGGCGCAACCAGGAAGGTCAAAGATGTAAAAAAACGGAGTTATATAACATGATCGTTACAACCTGTTTTAAGGGTGAGCATGTTTAAGTCAAATGTTTTGAACACAGAAAAAAATTCCCAGAAAGAAACTCCCGTCAGTAACGCTAGCCAGAAAGAAAATGTTTAGGATTTTTGAAGAAAATTGGATTTTTTTTCGCATATTTCAAAAAATAATAAGGTTCTTCCCCTAGCTAACACTAACTTACTTTCCAAATCGGACTTTTTTTTCTTAAGTTATCGTGCTTACAACAAATGTGACGGACGGACAGACAGACAGACGGACATTTTGAAAGTTGTTCAGAATTCGTTCACTACCACAATATGAAAATGTTCTCTACAACTCTTTCATTGACTGGACTACTAGGAAATAGGCTTCCAATATTTTTAATCACTATTATTTATTGTGCGATTAAACTTGACTTGATTTGTGAAACAAAAATTAATCGTCCGTTTGAGGGACCACTGTTTTGGGTGGAACCAATACTTGGAATATGGAACGTATTTTTTTGTCCTTTACCGATTGATATAAGATAAATTGAATCGGCAGTTGGTATATATTGAAAAGTTATCAAAAACTTATTGACATTCTTGAAATTTTAGTTGCTAACAGGTTTTTTATTTTATTTTAAATCTAAGTAATTATTATTATTAATTAAAAAAGTAAGGCATTCTGGCCTTAATAGGAGGCACGCTACTCTGAAACAAAGTTGAAACTGCGGATGACTGAAAAATTACATCACTTTACACATTATTATCTCGTTTATTCATTTTTCAAAAAGTGAAACGGAAAGTCGGAAAAATTCTTATGCAACAAGTAAAAGTGGTACTTTTTATTACTAGATGGGAAATATCTACGAAAATTTAGTTGTCAATAAGATAATTGTCACTGTCACTGAAGTGTTTTAATCACATAACAGATGAAAGTAATTCTCTTGTAAGTAAATTGTATAAATTATAAAACTAAAATAAATTTTTTCCAGGCGGTTTATTTCAAAATTGCTTAATATTACAAAGTCTATGTTAACAGTAATAATTCATCAGTAATAAATTACAACAACCGATTGGCAAAAATTCATCTGTTAGAACATCATAATTACCCTCATAAATTAAAAATCAATTCACATAATAAATCAAATCAATGTTCTAACTGATAAAGCTACAGTATATAAAAAAGGAATTTTAATTTCTAATGGCAGTAAAAATATACACAAATAATTTCTGCCCTTTTTTATATATTATATATAAAATAAAATATGTATCACCTTAGTTTACCTATAATAATACTGACACCAGGAAACTAAAATAAGCACTGCTCTTTAAATAATTTCACACAATTATTAATGTTCAGGATGTACCTATCAGAAGTTCATCACAGTCCCACAGTCTGTTAAACAATTTTCAGTTGCCAAATAAACTGGATCCAACTTCCTGTGTCAGCAGTTTTTATTAGTCAGATCTCTATTTCACTGTAAAATAAATTGAATGTATATGATTATCGGTATTTCAATAAATATATATATATATATATATATATATATATATATATATATATATATATATATATATATATATATATATATATATATATATATATATATATATATATATATATAAAAGTGGTATCACATTATTGATAATTATTTGAATATTCATATTTTAACAAACAAGTAATTTGTAGAATAAAAGTTGAAATATGTAGTGTCGGTTCTAGGGCACTGCAAGGCAGGGGCGCCAGAGGTGCTCAAATTGAACATAATCCTGGGAAAAAATTCCAAAAAATAATTATATCTACTTCTATAAAAAAACGCTGTCGGCCACCTGCCACCAGTGAGTATTTATTTTAGGAAATAAAACTTTCTGCGGGAAGGGGCACCATCAAAGAATCTCACCCCTCCGTAAAAACCTTAGAACCGGCATGAATATGTAAACTGAAAAAAATAACCCATCTACTAGCGAGTATTCTTAAATTTTTCACACGAAACGTCAAAGTTTGAAGTCTGACCATTTAAAACAACTTACTTATTAATTTGTATTATTGTTCCGCCACAAATGAAATTTTGATGCCCTAAGTGTTGTATCGTGTATATTTCATGAAATATTAGCTTCATCACATTCACAAGCTACGACTGTCATTTTTGCATATGAAATACGTACAAAGTAACAACATTCTTATAAAACGTCTGACTGTGCCCCTCATAATTGTGAAATTGCAACTGGAGATACTGAGCTCTGGCCATATAATATTCATCATACTAAAGTCCACATGTAGATTTAAAATATCCTTGCTTAATTTTTTACAATGTGCAGCTCTTTCAGGTTAAAAGAATAAAGATAGACTTTCGCAACACACGATAGTGACGGGAGACCGAGACAGGCGACAGCGATACCACCGGTACAATGGAATTCAGCAACCTCGTTCAAAGCGTGGACATGGGGCTGTGGATCGCTGCCGCCTGTCTCTGTATCGGTCTCCCGGTGCCGTCGCATGTTCAGGTTAAAAGAATAAAGATAGACTTTCGCAACACACGATAGTGACGGGAGACCGAGACAGGTGACAGCGACACCACCGGTACAATGGAATTCAGCAACCTCGTTCAAAGCGTGGACATGGAGCTGTGGATCGCTGCCGCCTGTCTCTGTATCGGTCTCCCGGTGCTGTCGCATGTTGCAAAAGTCTACCTTGAGAGTAATGAGATGACAGAAAATAATATATTTTGACAACTTGACAACCGACATGCCTTTTGACTTTTGACAGGAAAAATCGCATTACCAACACAAGATTTATAGAGTATAAGGTTAATATCAATAGCCGATGACCAGCTGGTCTGAAGTCACACCAGAACCAGGGCCGGATTCAAAATATTGCAAGAATTTGTGTAATATTAATTAAGGTACTTGTATACTAAAATGAACTTTTACAGTTTTAAATATAATTTACTAATAAATAAAGTGATTTTACACTTGAATTTTCAATAAAAATAAAATCGTCCGCTTAGTTTCAGAGTAATCAATTCGGAAAGTTTGACTTTTATAGGCAAAGATGCCTTATTTGACGTAGCTTAAGTTAATTTTCGCTTAATACTTAATACCACAATTTTTTAGAAATATGCTTCAAAACTAACATAACATTAAATAGTTTCTTATTAACACTCTGTTAAAACCCTGAAAAAATCACCCGTCTAGCTTAAAAGTTATAAGAACTTTAATCAGTTTTAAGTCCTACATTTGTGTAAATAAAACAGCCATTGAAATTGATTGGCGACGTTGCATATTTCGAAGATGGTGTGAATATTTAAATTTTTAAAAAGTATAAAATTAAAGATTAGTATAAATGCTCTTTACATTTGTTGCCTACAACTTTTTCGAAAAAACCGATAAATATCGAGATATTCGAGTAAATGGAGAAAATTTCACGTTTTCCTAGAAAATGCTTGTAAATCTTAAAAAAATAATTTTGTCAGAAATCTTCGTTTTGAAGGAGACCGAGATTAATGAATAAGCATTTAGGTAATTCATGATATTAAATGGGCATCGATATGAGATCGATTTTAGTTAATTACTGATTAATTACGGTGACAAACAAAATGGCGAAATTTTACAGAAAAAAAAAGTCCCAATATCAATTCCCTAATTTTTGTCGGGTTTTAGCAAATTTAATTCTATTTAAAACCGCTGCCCAAGGAATCACTACTTCCACATCCGGATTTTCTATCCAAATCACACAACGAAAAAATTTTGTATCTGGAAACAATTGTTTATGGAACTTTAATAATATAATATTTGAAATCCTCTACCCCAAAAACCCATAAAACAATACCCCACATCGGTAATGGGGTGGGGGTGGTGACGGGGTGGGAGTGGGGGGTGGATAAAGTAAAAAAATATTTTAAGGTTTCTGGTTCTTGTACACACACTAAATCACATTTTTTTTCATCCCCTTTAATAATGGGGTGGGGGTGGTAACGAAGGTGGCTAATGCCAAAATTTTTTTTGAGACCTTAGCTTCTCTTGTCTATACCAAATTTACCCCCCAACCCTTTGACGGAACAAGATGAAAATATAATCTAGTTCTAGATCTCGTTAAAGTACATATGTGCACCAAATTTCAAGTCAATATCTCAAACGGTTCCAGAGTAGACGTGCGCACAAAAAAAGTTACAGACCGACAGACAGAATTTTTTTTTCGCTCAAACTTGAAATCTCGACGTTTCATGACATTCTAAGCCTATTTGAACAATAAAAATTTTTAAAAATTTTTTTGTCGTTACTATACTTCCACTGGATGTGGAAGTAATTAGCTAGAATATCTTTTGTTAGGAGTCAAGATTAAGAAGTTGCCAACTTATGAAGCACAAAATTTGCAATTTTTTGTCCTACATCGTCGACATTTCAGTAAATATCTCCATAACGAAAAGAAAAATCAAAATTGATGATAGCAAAAGATTCGCAGTGAAAAATACTTGTTTGACCTAATTTTTATTTCGATCTAACTCTTACCGTTTCGGGGGTATCTGCGAAAAATAGTAAAAAAACAGCTCGCATTTCGGAGACAAAAAAACACCAGCGGGACTGCTGTACGATGTCACGACTTAAAGAGGAAACTTCCAGTTAAACCTAATCGTAAATTGCACATCGAAATTGGAAAATTCGACTTGGCACAAATGAATCGAAAGTGGTACTTTTTGACCCTTAGTGATTTCGAAGGCAATTGAAGCGACGATTTTGATAAATCATTCGCAATCCGCATACAGTATTTGGTAACTTATTGAAAATTGGCGTCGAGACGTGGTAAAAGTAGTATAAAAAGAGAGAACCTAATCACTCTTGAAATATCGAAAATTACTAGATTAAATATAGCAGATTAGTATATGACATCGTATTTAATACAGAGTTTCCAAATCCTTTTACTCCATC
Source organism: Rutpela maculata (assembly GCA_936432065.2). Taxonomy (NCBI): domain Eukaryota; kingdom Metazoa; phylum Arthropoda; class Insecta; order Coleoptera; family Cerambycidae; genus Rutpela; species Rutpela maculata. The sequence goes on from OW386285.2 coordinate 172,350,732, forward strand.
TCTCTCGCGCTTTAATTTATTAAATCCACCGCTAGATTTGCTCTTATCAGTATACAAGTACCTTAAGCAAAGAACTCGTATATGTACAGAGCTCCCAATGACCCGCTTGAGGTAGGGGGTAATTATCCTCGCATTTTGAGTCACAGTTTTGCATGGTGGTAATCAGGATAAGTTGTAGAATGTAACACTACAGATCATAACATACTTCAGACCATATTTCGGCCAGTACGGACTGTATTTCTAGAGTGAGATTACTACGCGTTAGAAGAACAAGGATAGACTGACTTTTCGTCGCCACACTCACGTCTTGCCTAAAGCAGAATATGAGGGAACCTTACACTCTACAAATCTTGTTACCAACATACAAAATAATTCTGTCAATTCATACACTAATTCGTTAACCCAATAGTGCCTATTGTATGATTTATCATACAGAGGTTAGGTCGTCTCTAATGAAGTGAAAACAAATCAAGTGTGATAAATTCAGTGATTTTACTCATCTAAAGTATTATTTGCATATATGGACAATAAGCTTAGGACAAAAATTCGATTGTTTTATACTTAAATAAGTTACAACCGAGCGTTCTATAACCAGTAAATTTCTACGCAGCAGAAAATGAGCTCACGGTAAAGTTATGTTTCACAATTTTCACTTGGATGTAATTTATTTGACTTTTATTCATGTAATAATTCTTTATACATATTATAGGATGTACTTATACCATTTCATAGTCATATCAATTCTTTCTGTAATTGCAGCAGCGGAAAAAACTTTCCGTATGATATATCATAGGTAGGCAGATGGCGGTATGAATGTTAGTTTTGTTTCAGAACTTCTTTTTTATTGGATGAGGCTATGTAGCCTTATTTTGGCCGTAACAATATGCAGCAATTTGTAAAGGGGAAGCCAATTTGCTATGGCTTTAAATTTTGGTGCCTCACAACCCCCCAGGATTGTGAGGGTACTTACTGAAATTCAACCCCTACATGGGCAGTGGGGATAATATCAAGGGTAAAACTTCCAGTGTCCCTGAGAAAATTTGTATGAGATATATTCCCCCGCATTCGACCATATATTTAAATAATTTTTTCAACTCCTTACCATTACTTGAACTTCTGCAAAATAATGAAATTCAGTGTATTGGTACCATCTGCTCTGACCGTATAGAGAAAGCTCCTTTAAAAAAGCTGCAAAAAGAAAAACGAGGGACTTCTCATACTATGACTGACTCTAATAGTGGTATTCAACTCACCAGATGGCATGACAATAGTCAAGTGAATATCACAACCAACATCAAAAACAAAGACATTTGTTTGACAAAAAGCACGTGCAAAAGATGGTCTAAACAACAAAGGAAGCAAGTTAATGTGGATCAACCAACCCTTATAAGTCTCTATAACCAAGGAATGGGGGGAGGTATGGATATGTTCGATAAAATGAGAGGACTCTGTCGTATACGAATCAGATCTTGCAACTTGTATTGGGCAATGATTCGCTTTTGCTTGGATGGATCGGTAGTTAACATGTGGCTTCTTTATCGTTTTGTCTATACAAAAGTGTCCGTTCTGCAGTTTTTAAGGAGAATTGTTCTTACAACTTTAACTGCCCCTGAACATTTAGCTGGCCCCAAACCAAAATGTAGTAGGAATATATTGAAAGAGCTCAGGTATGACAAAACCTCCGATTAAAGAACTTATATCTAGATACATAACAGGCTATCTTTTCACTATATACCTTGTTTGCTCCTAACATAGTCACATTATATGTCCATTAAAATAGATAGATGAACATCACATCCCATAGGCAACAGTGGCGTTGTATGTGTAGAAAATGTGTAGAATGGTAAATATTTTCATTAAAATGAATTATTGCAATTCCTGCATTACCGGCTCTTTATATAACGTGATGTAGGCATACGATATTACAGTAAGATAAATATGTATTGAAAGGATATTAAAATTTAATTGCTATTTACTTTTTTAACTGTAAACTGAACTTCATCATGTTACGACTATGGAACGATCGATTTTCTTCTTTTCTAAACTGCTTTCTGCAAACGGCAGAGCACTTCACTATTTATTTGCACAAAATATATTGTCACTAAACTGTGTAAATATGAATAGAGAATATTATTTAGGTATTAAGCAAATCACAACTTAAAATAAAATTACTTTTTCACCAGTTTTTGGTCGGAGAACACGAAAAACATTTATTGACATTAATGGCCGAACTGTCAACTGATATTATGATAATCGAACTGAAGCCGATCGTGTACGAGCGGCCGCGAATACGCCGATGGGCCAATCAGCAACTTATGGGAAGAAGTGCCTTAGAATGGGAGTCTTTCGGGATCATAAAATTCATGCCATTATGTATCTATGTATATAAGTTCTTTAATCGGAGGACAAAACTGATCACCTGATTGACAAAATGGTTACACAAAGACGTTGTGGGTATTGTGGCAAATGTACAAAATTTTCTTGTGTCAAATGTAACATAGGATTACATCCAGACATATGCTTTCGAAGATATCATACCCCTTCTATGTGATATATTCTACTACTTTCTCTTAAATTTATTGAATATTTTGTGTTATAATAAATACATTTTTTTAATAATATTCTACATGCATATTCCTATGGTATATCATACGTCAAAAAAATTGGTGAAAATGCACAGGAATAAATAAAATGTGGTTTGGGGGGTACTGACAAGCCCTAAATGAAGGTCAATCAATATTATTTTCAAAAGTTTTCAAAAAAAAATTACTCGGGCACTATTGGGTTAATATGCATTCCGTATAGATGACATTACGGCAAATATTATAGCATAACATAGTATAACCTGTACCATTAATTTTTACATAAAGCGCACAATATAAAAATCTTGTTTACTAAAATGTATTAAAAGCTGTATATTTTTAAATGCGCTACTTATCGTGTAAATTCTTCTCTTACTATAAAGGTCTATCAGTGGCATAAATATACCCAATATAAGACCTTCAAGGTCTCCCGACCTTCAAGGTCTCCCGACCTAACAGCATTAGATTTCTTTGTTTGGCATTATCTGAAAAATTCAACCTTTGAATTTTAATACCTTTTCATATGCATTACCTACACTAGATGAATTTTTATTTTGTACACAGATAAACTAGAAAATAATTCCAATCTCAAATAATGAGAGCTCGCATCAAGATGAAACATTTTTTTGAAAGTAATAAATCCAAAGATCCTTTAATTTCTATAAGGCAATAGATGTTTCCTGTAAGTTTTATATAGTATCCCAAAAGTATGAAGTTGTTGAGGTCATTGGGAGCACCACTTAGTGACCATGAATTTGACCTTGAAGGTCATTTTTCAGTCATTTCGTAGTCAACTTTCGTTTTTTAAATAGGATTCTGCAAAAGCGAAAAATTTTGTATTATAGTTGTAAGGGGTCAAATTGACCATAGGGTCTGTTGATTGAAGGTAGCAATGGTGATCATGTGATGATCATACCCCGGCTCTGAAGTAGTTATGATGTAAAAACCAGAATCGGCTTTAGGCGATATGAACAATATAAACATTTTTATGCAGAATAACCTTACCTTATAATTGTATCTAGTGAATTCCGTAATAATTAAAGATAAATGGCTCCGAAAGGGTTTTAAGTCATACTGTAATACACTTATTGTTGGATGCACAAACACAAACACTTGGTAACTATGTCTTATTAGAATAATAAAAATATATTATTTGCATTTATTCTAAATGGTCCAAAGTTAAACTCCGGCGCCTGTCACTAAATATCCACTTCTATTGTGGAAAGGATCTTTCAACGTGTACCAATGTAATCGGCGCATATTTAAAATAAATATAATTTCTTATAGATGGCAGATTTATGTCTGGCACTGAACAGTCCACTTCTTTGCCATTTAATAACGGGTCCACCACCAGTGATGCAAAATTTCAAATTTCATTTTGAAAGTTTCAATTTCAATTTGAAATTTCTGAAAGTTTCACCGCACCCTTATAAATTTCTGAAATATCTGAATTTTATGAAAGTTTCAGATTAATCTGAAAATTACAATGTTTTCGAAACTTTCATGAAAGTTTCAGCCACAAAATCTGTATTTCCGTTGCGTTAAACGAAATTTGAATTTCGCGCACCTTTTTAGCTTGTTTTCAACCAATGAGGATTAAAGTCTGGTTTTGATATTTATTTTAGAGGTTAGGTTATAGGTTAGTTTAAAGTCGCGGGAAAGCGAAGAAACGCAGTTAAAAGTGTTAAAGTCAACAAAATGAAACCAAAAAATGTTACCCGGAAATATTTTGCGTTTTCCCAAAATAATAACAATGTGACTTAAGGATTTTGTAATAAGTAAAACGTTTTTCAAAAATGCGTCGCGCATGAAACACCACCTAAACTATTGTAATAAAATTTCAGCTACCATAATAGTAAATATTAGAAATTAATTCTCTACTTTGATAATAGAATGCAATAAACTCTATCATCTGCATCCAGAGCTGCCGAATCTCCATCCACTTCTACCACGTCTGCGTCATTTCCGCCTGTATCTCCTACAGCAAAAATGAAGCAAGGACAACAGACTAAACCCACTGTAGTTTCAAAAGTGGGATTTATTTGTCATTATCCCTCGGAAGTTATATATAAATATTTCAATGATATTTCACTTAACTTTCATAATATTAGGGAATTATTCAATTAAATTTCATAAAATGAAAGTTTCATTGAAATTTCACGATACTTATGTTTAATTTTATATTTCGGAAATTTCAGATGAATTACGAAACTTTCACAGAAATGTCACAAATTTTAAGTGTCATGAAATTTTCATCATTTCATGAAATATTTCAATGAAATTTCACATAACTTTCATAATATTAGAGAATTATTCAATTAAATTTCATAAAATGAAAGTTTCATTGAAATTTCACGAAAGTTTCACGATACTTATGTTCAATTTTATATTTCAGAAATTTCATAAATTTCAGATGAATTTCGAAACTTTCACAAAAATGTCATTGAAATTTCACAAATTTTAAGTTTCATGAAATTTTGCATCACTGTCCACCACACACCAAAATGTTGAAAAACCAGGGTTGTTTCTTAATATTGTATCCAGTTTGTGTTTCACTGTCTCAGCAACAAGCCCCTGATACTCTAAAAATATATTGACGAAGATAAAATATAATCTTCATTGCATCAATTACTGCTTACTGATTTGTTTCTGGCTTACATTGAAGGTCACTTATGGCTAGAGAGGGATCCGTGAGAAATATCCTTGTATATATGCTAAATTTTGTTTAATAAATTGATCACTAAACATTTCTTGAGAAGTAAAATGGCAATTGATTCATTTGGATCAAGGTGTTGCACTACTGATTTAATATCAGTGTATCAACGTTAGGGTAACACTTTCTAATAGTTTCAGCAACTCTATGCAGTCTGTGAGCTAAGCACTTAACACGAAGCATGTTGTGGTACGTTTCTTTCAACATTCTTCCAGCTGCCTTCATGTAATAAACAAAAAAATATATGTAAATTTTGCTCATACTGTTCACCCCATAATGTTTTCAAAGTTGATTTCACAAATTCTGCTATAGTTGCTGAATTAGTAACGTCCAGTACTTTAGATGCAATCAAGTGTCCGTGCATTGAATGTGTTTCCTCCATTCCACCGACTATCACATTTGCTATCTTCATACCTCAGGCATTTGTTGTTTCATCAACGCAAAGCTTTTTTTGTTTAGCTCTGTAAATATTTTTTCTTTCAGTCTCACAAGTCGGAGTCAAATATCTTTTTCTCACTGTAGATTCTGCTGGCACTTGAACGTTCTTATATTCCCCATTAACACACTTTTGCAAAAACTGTCAAAATAGAGGACTGTCTAGTTTTGTCCATGGTATGTTACACCCTACCATTATTTCTACCAAATCTAAGTTAAACGTTCGTTGACTATCACTAGTAACATCTAAATAGTTTTTATGACATTCAGATGAAACATGTTTTAAAATGTGCGTCTTGCATGTCTACAGCTGGTACAGAAAAAGTTCTACACCGTTAACACAGAAGACTAAACAATCAGAATGGAAACTGGCGGCATATCCTTTGTACAATTTAACTCCAGAATCGCGTATCTTGTTGGAATAGATATCAGGGGCGTATTTTGTAATGTTGTAGTCAGGGTCGGAATTAAGAGTTTATAATTTAATTTTGCACAAATCTTCAACTTTAATCAAATTTGCAAAATCACTCTTTCTGAATTGTCTAAAAGTTGTCTTGGTTTGACATAATGCTGAACTTGTCATTTTGTTGATTTTTTTAATCTATTTTCAAAATTACAAAGTATGTAACTACTAAATTATTGTACAAATCAATTTCTTTGTACATCTGGCAACTCTGTATTGAGTACCAGATTATTTGTTGGTCTCAATCTACCAAATGTGGCATCGCTGTATTCTATTCCAGGAACATATGAGGATTCGATGCGCGCTTAGAAATGCGCGAACCTTCCCCCTCCCTGAAAGATTCCATTCTGATTGTTTAGTCTTCTGTGCCGTTAAACTGCAGTTCCGGAAAATGCACGAAAGTACTGAATCACTTAATGGAAAGCCACACAATGCCATAATAATTCACGACACATTTACTTCCATCAAAAGCTGAAAATGTACTGACACGTAATCTGTAGTGTTACTCCATAATGCGTATGGAACAGGCTCACATGCCATTGGTCATTATTTAATAAAATAATAACACAGGTTTACAAAAAAAAAAAAAATAATCAACCAATGGGATTCCATTACTGTACCTCGAAGGTTTTTGATGTGCTGAACACGATGCCGTAGTCCGTTTTGCGCCACAATCTTCAAATTTTAATAAACCCCTGGATTTTAGCATCTGCTATATTGGATCCGCCATCTTGGATTTAGAAATTATCAAATTCTGACTTCAGATTCGTGATCAGCGACCCCAAAAACCCCCAAGTAACAAAATTCAGGCCAAAATATTGAGTGAATCAATTTGTGCATGAACGAAAAAGGTATTAGTAGTAGTAGTAGTATTTATTCATCTTTGAAAGTTGTTACAATTTACAAGTATCAACTTATCAGACTAGTCATAGAGAAACCTTCTCTCAAAAAATTCCATTAAAAGTCCAGGACATGACATGAAAACATATTTAAAAAGATGTAGTGTAGAAGGTGTTAGTTACTTAACAAAATATCATAAGCCTTAATCCTGATATCTCTGGCATTGTTCACTTTTATCACAGAATTTATTTTATTGAGGCATTTTATACCCATATATTCTGGAGAGTGTTGGCCAATTGAGTCTTGAGTAAGGTTGATATGTATCCTCGCTTCTACGAGTGTAGTATGAGTGCACCTCTTTATTTTTGATGAGCAGATTTTTGTTTTCAATTATATGTAGTAGCAATAGGTAGATGTATAAACTGTAGTGTTAAGATGCCGTACATTCTAAATAATGGTTTACAACTTGAAAGAGGGCGATTTACTCATACATCGTAAAATATTTTTTTGTATCATAAATGCTTTATTCAAGTGGGATGAGGAGCCCCAAAATATCAAGCCATATTGTAGTACTGATTGTACCAATCCATAATAAAGAAGTTTTAGTATGTCACAGTGTCTCTTAGTTGTTTTATAATGTAGCAAGTTGTGCTTATCTTTGAGCATATTTCATTTATGTGTGGTTCCCACGTTAACTTTTGGTCTATATTTAACCCTAAAAATTTTATAATATTTGTACTCTTTATAGATTTATTTTGAACTTTCAAAAGTAGATCGTAATCAAGAGTGATATTTTTTGGCAAGAATTGCGTGTAAGAGATTTTGCTTGCGTTTAAGGTAAGATTGTTTGTAAAATAATTTATAATTTCATATGTTGCCTCGTTACTTCTATGTACAAGTTCTTTTACACTTTTGCCTTTCATTAATATATTTGTGTCATCCGCATAGAGTATGACACGATCCGATGCACCACATGTTTCAGTTATATCATTTAGGAAAATAATAAAAAATAATGGACCTAAAATGGAGCCCTGTGGTACTCCCAAACCATTTTTTACGGTGTCAGATTTATTACCATCCAATACTACTGTCTGGGTTCTGTCTTGTAAATATGATACAGCTCATTCATGCGCGACTCCTCGAACACCGATATTGAATAACTTTGGAGTTAATAAATTGTGGTCAATAGTATCGAAAGCACGGCTAAGGTCATAAAAAAAAGACCCATTTTTAGCACTTTTAGGTTAAGTTTTCTCGAAATCCTGATGTGATGGCGCAAAACATACTACGGCATCGTATTCAGCATGTCAAAAACCTTCGGGGTACGGTAATGAAATCCCATTAGTCGGACATTTTTTTTGTAAACCTGTGTAATTGCTCGACCTTTTTTATTTCAAGTGCTTTTTGTATGTTTAAAATCTTCTGCAAAATATATAACACAATTTGCAGTTTCTTTTATTATTACTATTGTTTACCGTATCCTATTTGCTGTCTTAAGAAAAGTACAAAGAGAGCGACAAGAGTGCCGCTATCTTTATGGTGCCGAAAATTCTCCTTACATTTTTTTAAATTCCTTACGTTATATAGTGCCTTATATTATATAGTGCCTTATATTATGTGCACAGATAAAAATAATATTTTAAATTAAGAATTGTTTAATATTGTTGGGAAGAAACATATAGGAGATGGTGTTTTTTATCCACCAGTTTCAGTAAACATCTCATACATCTACTTGTCCAACTATATCAAACAAATAATTTTGCCAAGTTTGTAATAATAAATTATTTATTTATTACTTCATGATTTTTTGGGTTGACCATCAAATGAAATTGAAAATTACCCTCAAGGTCATTAAGTGGTGCTCCCCCGATGATCTCAACAACTTTTATAGAGATCATTTTCTTCATATCTCACTATCCTTACGAGATACCAGCCTGAAAATTTTGAAACATTTGATCTTTACCTCGAAAAAATCTTTCAAGGTCAAATCCAAGGTCACCAAATAGTGCCCCCCATGATCTCAATAACTTTTATAGAGGTCATTTTCCTCATACCTCACTATATTGACGAATTATTCAGGCGTATCCATACTATTGGGACACTGTATTTTTACATTTTTTATCATTGTTCTGAAATTAATAATAATATAATCTGACGTGACAAAGTAATGACAGAATCGTAAACACTTTTACTCAATTCAACACAAGTGATTAAAAGCTGCTCTCCATACTGTAGTTAAGAATATTGCTGTTGGTGTATTATAGTATTATTTACTAGAAATAAAAAAAATGTTCATTAGTACAAAATGATTGTGAAAGTATTATTAATTCACTTATTGTTGTAACTAAAATAAAAATAATTGATACAGATATAAAATATTTGAATAATCTTCGTTCCTCTATTGATCATGTTCCTTTGTCGACTTTTGGTTTTCTTATAAAACTATTCTTATTAACCTGTTTCTTTTTAGTAAAATAAAATGTTAACTGTTTTTGGTTCTTTTCCCTTATTTTTCAATAAATATAAAAAAATATAAACATTCATAATGCTTTGAATTAGAGTTGTCAATTTTCCCAAAAATGGGTTTTTTTCCCGGTAGGGTTAAAACTCATTTTTGAATTTGCCACCAATTCTAACCAAACTAACAATTCCTTTCAGTTTTTTTTAATTATTACTCGTTAGAATTAGCTTTATTAGCACTATTAGGTATTTGGAGAAAATTCGCACCAATGCCAAATGATGAAATAACGAAATTTTGAGGACTGAGACTAAAAAATATGTTAGAATTGGAGGCAAATTCAAAAATGGGTTTTAAACACTCCCGGGAAGAAACCCATTTTTGGGAAAATTGACAACTTTACTTTGAATCAAGAACTGTGTAAATGTATATACAGCGGCAGGCAAGTATATACATCGGGTCGGGTCTACATGCGAAATAAATTGGCAACCCAGCGCAGGTCAAGCACCACCATTTAAATTCCTTTGTATCGTTTCTCATTCAATCTGCTTCCCACCCGTGAATAATAATATAATAATATAATTTATTAGTCATAATTACACCGTAGTGGTTAGACACGTCTAGTAATACATAGTAGAATTATATAAAGTATAATTCAAAAATCAAAATTAACATAAAAATAATATCATCAGTCATCACAAATAAATTCAGAGTAACTAATATTTCATTCAACTTTAAAAAATGTGTGTTGCTGCAATTATATGCAGATCACGCTTGACAAAGCCTTGAAGAATGGTTGAAATTATCCTTTGAGACTTCGCCAGGTGCAAGCCGCATACTTAGAAAGAATACCCAGAATTACTTTCCTTTTAAACAGTAATAACCTTAGGTCTTGATTCTAGCGCCAACTCATCTGATTTCCAAACATTGTAATAATGAAATACCTAACTTCTAAACTGACAACTGTGATAAAGTGATAAATTGTATAATTTGAATTTTTAAAAATATTGTAGACTACAAAACAAACGATGAAGATGATCTCTAATCAATCAAAGTAGACTCAACATTAAAGATAATGAAAACAATGATACGATTATTTTATTATGGCTATTTCATTTTTACAAAGTTTGGTCAACTCATCTAACTTTCTAATGTGAAATAGGTCAATTTGAAATGAAAATATTTGAAATAATTACACTTTCACTTTGCTGGTAACATTTGTTAAACATAACCTACAGAGAACATTTAAAAAAATTGGTTTTAACTTTAGGCGGTCGTGAAATATTAGTACCCAGCGCCACAACACAGAAAAAAATTGAACTACAGTATGGAAAGCCACTTCTGATTTAACAAACCATATTGTACAAACTTTATAATTTACAGTTGAAATCACGAATGTTGTTCACATCATCACTTTATGAACTTATCAGACATGAGATTTTTCTATCTTTGTAAATACAAAATGCACAGGATGTAAATAACAGACAGTCATGTCTGCTGGGGCTACGGCAGAAGTTCCAAGAGTTACGATTAGTTTTGCAAATGAATAATACAAAGTTCAGCTTTCTGTCAGTTCGGTAGGGGGCAGTGGATGCATTTATTTATTTATTTATTTTGCAAACTTGGAAATGCCCATGCATTCCATTCTGTGACCTTGAGTCGATCCGATTCGGAAATTAAAAGATGACGTGAGCAACATTCGTGACTTTAACTGTAAGTAAAAAATCGTGGTACAAAAGACATTGATAAATGTGTTTGTTTCTTTGGGTGAAAATAAATAATTATCAATAATAAAATAAGATACAATATTTTGATGTTGATCAGAAAGTACAACTAAATTTCACGTGATAGATGCTTTAATTTTGACTGGGCAAAAAATATCATAATTTAAAAACACCAGTTCTATAGGGAATTTAGATATTCACAGATGTATTGCATAGTTTAAAACTATTTTCCTCTAAACATGTTTTTGCAGAATAACTTTTATAATTCAGAAAGTAATTATATGTATCATGACATGGACTGCTGTAAGTATGGTTACTATGAGACAATGAGTTATTCTAGATAATGAATCACCTACTTCGAAAATTTATCACTGTTAGATTAATTAATAAACTAACTACCTGCCACTGCAGGCTCGGAAACTGCACCCTGCTTGTTGGTACTAATAGATTGTGATGCCGGTTTTGAGGTATTACTTGAATTACTTTGTGCAGGAAATGAAGCCTGCTTCGTAGTATTACTTGACGTACTTTGTGCGGTCTGCTGCTTTTGATTTTGTTCTGAACGATTACCTTGCTGCTGTTGCTGCTGCTGATCTCGACGTTGCGGTTGTCTGTAATTTCCACGATATCCACCACGGTATCCCATACCCCTATAGCCACCACGTCCACGGTAACTTGAATTAAAAAAAAAATAGAGCGTTAAATTCCATACACATATTTAAAAAATAATGCACTGCATAGAACTAAACTTGAAACAACAACCTGCTACATATGGTGAAATGTGTCGGTACCAGTTTATTGGTTTAAGTAGCGTTTCTGCCAGTAATTTTTTGTACTCTCAAATTCTTTTGGTAATAGGCTCCTGCGCTGTTATTTCTTAATTGTTTGTTGTAACTACATATAAGAGACCATTTTAAATAATTATACGAGTTTTTCATTGTATGATTATTTATGCCGAAATGCGTTCGAATAGGCTGAGAAATGCCCCCTGGAGAAATGTGTATTCATAGTTTTCTTAACTATACATTTAAGACATAACATGCAGCAATACAACTTGTGGTTAGTTCACAGAGAAGCTAGACTAGAGCAAGTGGCAGTGTCCGCGCAATAAAAAAAGAATGAAAACCAAGTGTACTCCTTGTCATTATGCCATTAACATGTACACTAGAGTAGTCTTGAGCTATACTTTGATATTTTTTTCCTCTAAATTTCTCGGTCCTGCCCCCTAAAGTGGCTAATTATTTAAAGAATCTGATGTACAAAATTTCAGTTTATTCAGATAACGTTAACCGTGCCCCAGGACCAAATGCAATTTTCATCTATTTTCGGTAGTTTCTGATAAACAGTTAGTTATATCGAAATTTTGTTTGTAAATAATTGAAAGGACACTTCTTTTTCTAAAATTTCATCCCTTTGCACTTTTATGGGAGGTACATTTAATAGTTTTCGAAATAATGGAGTATTGCTCGACATAAACAGGCACTAGAACATTTGTCTTCTCGTTCACAACCCCTCGACAGATGTTTTGTGTCCCATGAATTATTTGAATTGGCTAATATTTATTACATGGGATGTGAGATATTCTATAGCATCACGGATGTGTCGCAGTTGTCTGCAATGCATAGAAAGATAGATAGATAGATGTTTATTAGTGCAATATATACAAAGGTGTTTACACAGGTCAAAAAAAATTTTACATGAGCAAAAATATTTTACCAACATGATAATAAACGCGATACAATATAATATAGGAACTTAGTAATAAGTGTATAAAAACCAATTAAAAGAATATGTACAACATATAAGTACAAAAAATCATTGAACAAATTTAGGCATAAAAACTTATTAAGTATATGATACAACATAATATACAATTACTAGTTAAAAATTAAGTCGTGATAGTTGACCAAGTTGAATACAGCAGTTGATTTGAACACAAATATCACAAAACATAGAAAGATCAGAACGTTTTTATCTTTCCTTCTTGATGCTTCTGAGACTTCCGACTGTTAGTCCATGCCAAAGTTGCAAAAACCCCAAAAGTGTAAGGGTAGCGACCAAACACCGACCGTTTTCGAGGGCTGCCAACACGATGGTAATAGTCGCGCGGTCCCTACCCCCTCGAACTCCTCCAAAAAAAAAAAAAACACTCCTTTTTCCCATTTTTCCCGAGGACTTGTTGGATTCTAACGATCCCCAGGGGTTGAAACCATCGCCTCCCTCAATACCGAAACATGCAAAAAACATCCAAACGTGTTTTCAAGGGTGGGGAACACGATGCCGATATTATTTAGCCCCACACCCCCAACCAACTACCCCCAAATGCATTTTCCCCGTTTTCCCATTTTTCGTTTTCAGGCATGCGAGGACTTGTTGGATCGGGTTTTTTTTTTGTGGACTTTAACTCAATATATCCTGTAAAATTTAGCAACCAGACATCCTAACGACTCCCGGTGGTTGAAACTACCCCCTCTCTCAACCCTGAAGTGTCCCCCAAAGAGAATATTTTCAAGGATGGAGAACACGATCCTGGCATCACTTTCTCTCTTAGTCCTCAAAAACCACCCATGCATGCTCAAAACCATCAGTTTTATAGTGAGATCACAAGCGTTCATTAGATCAGGTTTTCTAGAGAGAATTTTTTTATTGCAGCTTAAGAGGAGTTTGATAGGGCAAATAGCGGTCCAGTGAGGACCGACGCACAAAAGATGCGCCGTAGCCTTCAGTTGTGTATTCTCTGGATATACCTTCCATTTGTTACATATCCGAGTGAAGCGGGTCCTCAAGTTATTTAAATACTTTAAACGTACATTTTGTGCATAATAGTATCGTAAGTATTGGAAAACCCCCAATCCAACAAGTCCTCGCATGCCCGATAATGAAAAATGGAGAATGGGTGGTTTCATGCATTTGGGGGTAGTTGGTCAGGACTGAGGCTAAATAATATCAGCATCGTGTTCTCTGCCCTTCAAAACGTGTAGAAAGCAATTTGCAGCATGTTGAATGTTTTTTGCATGTTTCGGTATTGAGGGAGGGGGTCGTTAGGATGTGTAGTTGTGAAATTTTACGGAACATATTGAGTTTCCTCAAAAAAAAACCCGGTCCAACAAGTCCTCACAAGCCTGGTGTTTTGCGTTTAGTGGTAGTTCGAGGGGGGGGGGGGGGGGGGGTAGGGACCGCGCGACTATCACCATTGTGTTGGCCGCCCTGGCAAACGAGGGGGTAGCCATGTTTGGTCGCTACCCTTGCACTTTTGGGTGGACTATGTTAGAGAAACAGACAGATGGCATATGGATGCTTTCGAGATGTAGGTCTGGAGACATTTGTCACGATTTCCCTGGACAGCCTGTTGCACTAATAGCTTAATTCTCCAAAAAATACGCCCCCAAAAGCGACTCTCCAGCACTGTATTCTCCCATATTCTCTCATTTCTTTGGACCATAGAGAGGACAATATAGAATTCTCTCCAAAATGTTGGGCTGGTGTCACCAAAGAGCTGATGGGAAAGAATTTTGGTAAGGCTGTGCACTTAACAGGCAACTGTGACAGATGGCGTGATGCCGTCAAACGTGCTATACAGCAAGTAGAGGCCAACTAGAATAATTCATCTGCAATAAGTGATTTCTAAAAACGACCTTTCTCAATTCTTTAAGAGTATGCCAAGTCCACCACAAAGCAGTTGTGCTTATCTTGGTCAACAGTGACACCTGAAATTTGGCGAAGTTTGTTTTATGTAATATCTATGTTGTTAATACTAAAATTTTCAGGAAAAGTGTTTCGACTATGCCCAAATAAAATGCAATTGGCTTTGCTAACGTTTAACAGCAATAAGTTTGTTTGGAACCAATCTGAGATGTTAAATTTATGTTTAAAGCTTCACAGTTCTGCTAGCAATCAGTATATTTGTATCACCTGCATATTTAGTTAGAATTATTATAAACGGGTCATTTGAAGTATTTGTTAGATGATCGACGTAAAAAATTAATAAGATTGGGCCGTGAACGTCCAAATTGATAATTTCAGTTTCTGAGAAGTATTATACCGAATCGTGTTTTATACAAACTTTTTGTGTTGAACCGGAAAAGTAGGAGTTAAATCAATCTTAAGCTCATAATTTTTGAGAAAAACGAAAATTATGTAACTTAAGTAAAATTTTAATTGCTTTGCTATTGAATTTTTAATTATTTTTGTAATAAAGCAGTTACATCCTCATCCTTACTTAAGTTATTTGCATTTTTCTCAATAACTATCATAAAAATAATAAAAATCCCTAATAAAATAAAAGTTTCAAAATTAAATTTTGCATAACTTTAAATAAAACTTTTGCAGATTAATGAATGAATCAAACACTTCTATAAATTTAGAAGTGACCTACCCCAATAAGTTTTTTTGGTATATCTCTTCGGGAGTACAACTTGGTATATAAGGAAGGTAAAATCGTCAATTTTGAACTAATCTACATATAGTTGCTCTACATCCAATTATTTACAAGACACCCTATATAAACAGTACCAAGAGACTTGTTGATACTTACTTTCCTCGCCTTGTAGCAGCTACACCAAAAGTTTCTGAATTAAGTTTGCGCTCAACACGCCAGTCAGTTCGTTGTGATTTTCCTTTAGCTCGTTCCACTGCCTCACAGGATATCTTATCAAAGAAGGACTTACTCTTGTCATAAAATACTTCATGTTCTTCTTCTTGTTCTGTCTCTCCTGCTCCAGTTTCATTTCCAGAATCATCTTTTTTATCTGCATCACCATTGATTTCACTTTTTGTACTCGTACTACCAGCTTCATCCAATTTTACCTAGAAACATTGAATTACAGCTAATGTAAAAATTTCATTGTTAACTTTCATGTACCTTAGCTAACTGACTTCTTAATTCTTCGAATTCAGTATTCGCTTGTTCAAAATCATAATCATTTTCAAACTTCAAAGTATTTTTAATTTTATTACTACCTTGATTTGACTGATTTTGATTAGGTCTAAACCCTCCTCTGGGCCTACCTCTCGGCCTAATGGGTCCTTTATTCACCCAATTTCCTCTTTGACTGCCTTGGTTACTTTGGTGTCCTTGGTAATTCTGATGGTATCCCTGTCCTTGATGATTTTGATAACCCACTTGATGATTGGCTTGGTGGTTTCTGTTAGCACCAGATCTATTCTGGTTCTTTTGAAAAAAGAAAAAAAGAAATTTTACAAATATGACCATTTCAAATTAAACTATAAAAAAATTGTTGGAAATATTGGTATCTTGTTACTTAAGTTTTTGTATAACTAAATGCCACTGACCTCTATATATTAAATGGATAGCCTATACCATAGGAATGCGTGTGAAATTTTGAATTCAATAAAGGCGAAAGTCGTCTGCTACGGGGCTTTACGTCTTGCGCAGTATACCTGTTTTTAGTTCTGAAGTTAGCAACACGTTGATGGCAACGCGTTGCTAACAAAGCAGTTCGGCAACGATCAGATCGGAAATAAGTTTTGAGACATTATTGGAAAAATAAATCTATCATAAATGCATGATTGCCTCAAAACTTATTTCCGTTGCCAAAAATTAATTGGCAACGTGAAGTTGGCAACGTGTTTCCAGCAACGAGTGGCTAAGTTCACTCTTCCTACTGCGCAAACTCGGCAGCCCCGTGTGCAAATTGTATTTGTACCATTTTTCAGTTCACACATCAGCTATCCATTTAATATATAGGTCAGTGCTAAATGCACAGCGGGCCAGAAATTGGAAAAAAAGTAGGCAAAAATCTGATTTTGTGTTTAACACGACTGCGGTATATAAAACCAAGAAACGTATTTCCCTGGATGCCATCATCATGGTACAATGACAAACTGAAAAATAAACGTTTTTTTTTTTTTTTTTTGTTTAGTTTAATGTTAGCTTTAAATACTAATACTTTAATACTTGCATTACAACATAAAATGTAACAACAATTTCACATGGTTATTCCACTGGATAAATCCCACTACTCAAAAATAGCCAAATCTGCTCAGAGTTGTTTACTTTTTGGTTTCCGCCATTGTACATAAAACCAAGTTTATGCATTTCCATTGGAATCTTGTTTTACACCTGTTTGATTTTTTTCTTCTATAGATAAAGATTATTATTATTATCTTCTCGATGTATGAGACCGAATCGCAATAATTGTTCTACAGCGCCTTGTGCATATTTTCATATAGACCTAATCATATGTTTAGACCAAGTAAGAAACGTTTGTCATGCCAGTTTTTTATTGCAATGTTTCGGTCATGTATAAAATTACTATTAGTATTACCCAAGAGGGTCTAGAAATGATTGCAAAACACAATAATGAAGGATATATGTGTAGCATGGGCAAGAGATATTGTGAAGGGGCTGGAAAGTTTGCCGTTAAAGCAACCAATGCCGACAAAAGCAACAAAGACTTCCCCTATTATCTTCACTCTTTCTTTCCTACATCACATACTACCTACAACATATTTCTATTAGCTTGACTTGTAACATTGTAAACACATCTTAGAATACTCCAATCGAATAAGGATTAAACCTCAGAATTAAAGTTAGAAAGCTGAAAATTTGCAAAGACCTTTGTTTTGACATTCTAAAAATGGGGTGAAAAGTCGGTTAAGATGGTTCTTTTTTTTGTACGATTTACCATTTTCAAGATATAGAGGGGAGAATGGGAAGCACACATCCCTTTATAGGATAATGCCACGTAAACTGCAGAGCCAGATACATCGTGCACTTTACAATGTTAATTATTAGCAGTCATTAAAGGTTTTTACTTTTAAACCCTCAAAAACAGAACCGATTTTGATGAAGTTTTTTTTAAATGTTTGTTATACAGGGTGGGGCATAGTGTATCGGACTTCGATATCTCGAGTTCTACGATAGCTAGAAATTAAAAAAATAAAAATACAAGTAAACTAGATGAAAAAGTCTATAACCCGAAAAGTATTTTTGAATATACAGAGCAAGCAAAGACGAAACTACAGGATCAAGTGCCTTTTTTTAAATGGAATGCTATGTATATCAGTATATTTGTTGAAGCCTCTTTCTAGACCCCATTCATTCCTATATTATTATTGACTATCTCCCAACCACTTGGATATAATGAATTTTTTTGTTGAAATAATGCCATCTGCAGCTGCATATTGAAAAAATCACCAAAGTCACAATTATGGATTTTAAGAAAAACTGAATGCTAGTTACGAGACAACTAATTAATGATTTTGAATCATTTTTACTTTCTAAAAACGTACAGGGTGGTCAAAAATCAATTTTCTATTAAGAATTTTTCAATGTTTCTCAATTTTCTCAATGTTTTTCAATTCTATATATTTTTCGACGATGTGATGAAGATATGAAAAACGAACATTTTTTGTAAATACTTCCCTATGGCTAACTGCAACCATTTTCATTTTATTAAGCAATAAGTACTAAATTCGAGAATAAACTTAAAAAATAGATGTTTCTTCAAATAATTCATTAGAAAATATTATAATACGTGCTCCACGTGTTGCCGATTTTGATCGACACATATCTCTATGCGCTCTTGAAATGAGGTTTCTACTATTCCTAAAATTGCCAGTGTGATAGATCTAAAAGCAGTTATTATCCTTTCCTTCATATTTTGTACTGTTGGTGTGTCTTTATAAACAATTTCCTTTACATGTATCCCCATAAAAAGAAATCCATTTTTGTAAGATCTGGGGATCTAGCGGGCCATTTAGTGAGTCCGTTTCCTCCAATCCATTGGAGCGGGTAGGTATTATTTAAGTGGTCTCTAACTGCATTTAAATAATGTGATGGAACACCATCTTGCTTAAACCACATCCTATTTCGAATCCTTTTAGGAAGATTCACCAATAATTGTGGCAGATAGTTTTCCAGAAAATGAAGATAAATAGCTCAAGTCAATGTACCGTCAAAAAAATGTAGCCCTATTACAATAATTCCTCCCCCAAACATTTATAATTTATAGACCATCTACGTTGGTTATCAACTTGCCTAAAACAGTGAGGATTTTCCGAAGCATAATAATAGAACTTGTGTCTATTAACAAATCCATTTTTATGAAAAGTTGCCTCATCAGTGAATAAAACATTATGAAAGAAGGTGACATATTGCGTTTTATCTCTGGCCCAATTACAAAACTGTAGACGCTTTTGAAAAACGTTATCAGATAATTCCTTGTGCATTTGAATGCATTTAAACTTATTTGTTTTTAAGATTCGACCAACAGATCGTCTACTTATTCCTACTAACAAGCTCACCTCTCTCTGACTAATATGGGGATTTTCAACCGTTGCCAGCACCACAGAAAATGCATTTTCTTCATTCACAACACGTTTTATTCTTTCACTTTTTTTATATTCGACATTTCCAGTTTCCACAAATCTATCGAGATTTTCGAAGCTGCTAACATCAGGAATCCTTCTTTCAGGATACCTTTGCTTATAAATTCTAGTGGCAAGCAAACAATTTCTGTCCGACTTGCCCAAAACAAAAGTCATTTCTACAAGTTCCGCTTTATTAAAATTCATTTTGTAAAACTCGAACTATTTTATTTAATACAAATGATAACTGACGATCGGTAAGAGCGATAAAAATTCATTTGTACAAGACAATTTATACCAACTGAGGTTTTATTACTTGTCAAATAACGAAAACAGCAAAAAAATTTACAAAAAAACTATTACAGTAAGGGACCAGGGAAATACCATTTACCCACTTCAATGGATTGGAAGAAATGGTTCCACTAAATGCCCCCATTTCAAAATTGCATAAAGACATCTCTCACATCAAAATGGGCAACATTTTTTCTAATGAATTTTTGAAAAAACCTTTATTTTTAAAGTTTATTCTTCAATTTTGTACTTATTGCTCAATAAAACGAAAATGGTTGCAATTAGCCATAGGGAAGTACTTACAAAAAAAAAATCATTGAAAAATATACGGGGTGTTCCATTTGAAAAAAAAAAAATGAGTAATGAAAATAATAATTGTGACTTTGGTGATTTTTTTCAATATGCATCTGCAGATGGCATTATTTAAAAAAAAAAAAAATTCATTACATCCAAGTAGTGGTTGGGAGATGATAGTCAATAATAATATAGGAATGAATAGAGTCTAGAAAGAGGCTTCAAAAATGTACTAATATGCGTAGCATTCCATTTAAAAAAAAAGACTTGATCCTGTAATTTCGTCTTGGTTCGTCCTGTATATTCGAAAATAATTTTCGGTTAAAGACCTTTTTTATCTAGTTTACCTGTATTTTTTTTTATTTCTAGCTATCGTAGAACTCGAGATATCGAAGTCCAACACTTATTGCCCCACCCTGTATTTAATTATTCAAAATTAGAAACATTTCAGCTGAGGCCCTTTTCAGGGGATGCCACCTACAACAAAAATATTGGAGCTGAAAGAGAATCAAATTTTAAGAAGAAAAGACTATGAAATTTTTCATTCAAGTTGATAGTCTATAACGACTTGAAAATTGGGACATAACCTTCAAAAAGGAGTATTTCAACACGATGTTTATCAAATACTCAAAAAGTATTACATTGAGTGAAAACATGCTAAAGACAAAAATTAAAGATACTAATTCAGAGATTAATGTCGTATTCTTCTAATTTCGGAGATATGGAAGTATAAAGATGGCGCCCGAACGTTTATAAGACGAAGTATTTAGTTAAAATGTTAAATATAGCACTTACGTCAAAAATGTAAAGAATCAAAATGAAAGACTATTAATTAGGCTTTCAAATGATTTTTTGTCTATTTTTATAGCATACGAAACAAAGAAGTTATGACAGAAACAATGTGCCCCTCACATTTTTTTTTAATAAAAACTCCGCCATTTTGTTAATGTAAGTAGTCAGTAATAAAAAAATATATTCTCATATACTGTTTTTTGATAACAGTATAATCTAGGCACTCAAAATGTTTCAAAAAAAAAAAAATTGCATTTTAAACTATAAACAGATTTTGGAAAAACCTTAAAAAACTTTTTTCTAAACAAATATCTCATAAATATTAGATTAAGCGAAAATATTATAGATATCATAAATAAAGCTTATAAACTGAGAACGAATTTGTTTTACTTTAATACTTATGTAGGATTAATATAGTCGAGTAAACTCTAAGTTGGCACGTCCAAAGGTCGCTTTATCATATAAACTAAGAAAATAAGACATACCCAACTAGTTCATCTCTATGTCACTGCGATAGCTTTATGCACATCGCATATCAAATCGTACGTCGTGTTACCAACTCATACATATGCCACCTTTGAGTTTATCGGACTATAGTTTCGGATATATTTAAGTTTATAGATGGCATCCGAAAGATTATAGGATGAAGTATTTAGTTATGTTAAATATCTTAGAATCTACAAAATTTCTAGGAAACAGAATTAAAGACAATTAATCAGTTTTTTTTAATGACAATTTTGACTTCAGAAAATCTTTTTTTTGACAATGTATTCGTAATTAGTAACTCTTTATTCGAAAACCGGACATATAAAAATCTAAAATTTCACAACATTTTTCAAAAAATTTTAATGGATCTCGCCACTTTTTATATGTAATTTCGGTTTCATTCCCGAGAGCTGAAATTTTGCAGTGGTAGTTTATGACATGTCGATCAAAACTTTCCACGGACACAAAAAATTTTAATGACAAAATTTCGAGATATTGGCCAAAGAAGGTCATCATAATTTAACAATTTTTTCAGCTAAAAATAATTTTTATCTGTAAAACGGATTCTCAAATAAAAAAAAATGTATTCTTCATTTTTTGTTCAGAATAATGTATTGTACTCGTTTGAATTGATTTTACAACAAAATTATTATTCATTTAATAAGGCAAAAATTCTAATTCATACATACCTACCATTTTTTCTAACAAATAATATTCAATAAAGACCTTTAAGTAAGCCATGAAAACAAAAGTTATTGCAAGTGTCAATTTATTTATTTATTTAGTTTTGTATTTTAATATTTCTTTTTATTTCGTTGTAAAATCAATTCAAACCAGTACAACACATTATTTTCAACATGAAGAATACATTTTTTTCATTTGAGAATCCATTTTAGATAAAAAGATAAAAATTATTTTTAGTTAGAGATGGCAATTTTTCCAAAAATGGGTTTTTTCCTAGGAGGGAATTTGCCACCAATTCTAACATAACTTTCAGTCTCAAGGCTCTTTTTCATAGTCGCGAAATTCGCAAGTTTTTAGCGAATTTCGCTATTTAACATATTTTTTATTTTGTCCCATACTCACACAATGCGAAATTCGCTTTAACGCATTTGCGATGTCGCAAAAAAGTTGAACTATTTTCAACTTTTTCGCGATAAAATCTAACATTCTAACCTAACAACTTGAATTTTGTCCTCTTTGTGATATATTTTAGACCCACTTTTTGCAAAAGTATTTCAAATTGACATGAAGTCATTCTCATATAATTTAGATATTTGGGTGCACCACTCACACGCATTTCTATTATTTAATTGTGGAAGTCCCCTTGTTCATTTCTTTGCAAAAATATTTTTGTCACTCAAAATGCCTTTTTCTTATACACTTTCACTCTTTTTTTGTGGCGTAAATGCCAAATATATAACATGCAGAGCTTTATATATAAGGAATATGAATAATTTTATATTTCAAAGCAATACCTTTGATCAACATCCATCTTTTTTAATTTATGAATCTCCAAGCTTCTCGCCGCAATAAAGTTAAGATTTCCCGCCGCGAATATATTTGAATTAGTTTTTATAACATTTCGCTTAAAAGTAGCGAATTTCGCGACTATGAAAAAGAACCTTCAGTCCTCAAAATTTCGTTATTTCATCATTTGGCGTGGGTGTGAATTTTCTCCAAATACTCAATAGTGCTAATAATGCTAATGCTAATATGAATAGTGATAAAAAAAATACTGAAAAGAATTGTTAGTTTGGTTAGAATGGGCCTTTCCCACGTAATGGAACTTGATGATTATTTTGTCATAAATCATTTATTAACACCCAATAAATATTGTATATACACGTCATATCGCATAATATTTTAATTTTAAATGGATATTTTAAAAATAAAAATATTGTCTAATTTACTCCATATTTCAAACAAGTAAACGCACTCAAATTACGTCATGGGCGGAACTCCAATCAAAATTAAACAATTTCTGGATTTATAGGGCATCTGCACGTGACGTCATAGCTAACCTCAAAAATATGTGTTTCTTAAGATTTAAGAGTATTACCCAGCTATTATTAAAATTTTTTTATTTTTTTAAAATAGGAAAAAACCTATTTTTGGGAAAATTGCCATCTCTATTTTTAGTAGAAAAAATTGTTAAATTATGACCTTCATTGGCCAATATTTCGAAACCTTGCCGTTAAAAATTTGTGTGCGCGTGGAGACTTTTGATCGACATGTCATAAACTACCACCGAGTAAAGTTTCAGCTCAGGTAGTGAAACCCAAATTACATATAAAAAGTGCGGGGTCCATTAAAATTTTTTGAAATTTTAAGTTTTTATATATTAAGTTCGGTTTTCCAATAAAAAATATGCCTGGGGGTTTTCTGTCAGCAGAGTTTCCGCTCCCGGGAGTGAAACCCAAATTACATATAAAAAGTTTGGAATCCTTTGAGGTTACAAAAAATATTTTCTGCCCCATCACTCATGTTTCTGATTTTGATTAATTGAATATAACAAACATTTTAAAAAAATTCATCAAATTCGGATCTATTTTTGAGGGTTTGGAAGATTTAATGAGTTTACGGCTTCATTGACTTGGCTATATGAAATAAAATATTTTTATTTATAAAGAATATTTATAAAGACTATTCCCACTCTCCACTCTATATTTCGAAAACGGTTAATTGTACGAAAAAAGGCATATAACTAAACTTGTAATAATAATAATAATAGGTTATTGGTGTTATCACAAACAAATGTTTGCACAGGTCAGAATAGCTCCTGTAGGAGCGTACAAAAGTAAAGGACTGTAAGTCAAGTATAATTAAAAATTAGTGAAATATATATAATAATACATTAACTATAACCTAAAACTAGCACAAAGTAAAAGTAAAAACATGTAAAAAATATGACACATTAAAACTACTATTAATTAACCTGAATTAAGTAGGTAATTTTGTAATAAATAAAAACGTGTATAAGTTGTGATTTGCTTAATACCTAAGTAATATTCTCTAACCTTTGATTTTAAGTAATTTTTTATTTTAATTTGTAGGCTGTAAAGTTTAGAAATTTTATTTGATGAGGCAATTTATTGTAGAATTTGATACAATAGACGTAAATAATTCTGTCGAATGTTGTTTCTTTCTAAGTTTGGTATGCACTTTTTCCGGGAGTGTGTGGAGAACTTGTCGATGTTTAGTTTAATTTAGATTAGGCATTCCAGAATAAAGAAGAGAATTGTATGCTCTACAAGTTTTGTAATAACCTCTAATGACATGCGATGCATGGGAAGCGAGATATTTACGAAAAAATCGATTTTCGTGAGTAGGAGGCTGGAGATCTTATGAGACTTCTTACCCTATCTTTAGAATGTCAAAAACAAAAATCTATGCAAATTTTCAGCCTTCCAACTTTCATTCCGAGGTTTAGCCTTTATTTCGTCTTATTTGCTTGCATTACAACTCACTTTTCACCCACTTCTAAGTGTAATATCGATTTGAAACTTTGCAAATTTATTCTGGAGACAATACCAAAAAGCGTGTTTTTAGTTTTTTAAACTATAATTCATTACTATGTATTTCCTCAACTATATAGGGTTACTGGTAACTTAACGTATTCCTATCAAGGGGTGTTAGAGGACCTAATTTGCAATCATTTCAATTTTTTACTTTTTTTTGAGAAACCCCAAATTTGCATATTCCAAATTAAATTTAAAAATGACCACTAATTCAATGGCACTGATTTTGATTTCCGTACTTAGATAACTCTTCAACAATGTATTATTAACAGTGAAATGCCAAAAAATACCCAATGGTCCAAAGATGCAACAAAAAATAGACATAATTTTTTTCGATTTTTTAATTTGTTACAAAAATTCATTAATACAAATTAATTGAAAAAACCATTCAAATAACATCTCTTTTTATTAGCTTTCCAACGAGGTAAATATGAAAAAAAAAAAAAAACTAATTCCAAGAAAAAGTTCAATAACGGTGATCGGGTACGTAGGGTGTCTCTTATATGAGGGCAATTTTAAATTTTGGTGGGATCCCCCGAGAACACTTTTTAATCTAAAAATGAAGTCTCTGTGCAAAATTTGAGCTCGATCAAACAATTTTGTACCTTGCCACAAAACCTACAAAAATTGTAAAAAAATACGAATTTCGTCACTTTTTAATAAAAATGTATTAAATATAATTTGGAATAAAAACAATGTCACTGCAGCATTTTTGAAACAAAAGAATGTTTCTACAACATTTTGAAACAAAAAAAATTCCACATTTTTTAATTAAAAATCTATCTTAGTACACGCAAATTAGATTGAAAAACACTGAATAGGAGAAATAATTTATAAAGTAATAATATTTGGGATGCGTACTCTAGATAGGGTTAGAAATAGATACCCGAAAAGTTCCCCCCGAATTTAGAAAAGTCATTTTTTTGCAAAAAAAACCACCCCCAACGGGGACTTAATGCTGATTTTTCACCTTTATCTTGTAAACCGTTCGTCGGAAGAGAAAAAAGTATAGGAAATAAAAAATTTATAGTTAAATTCTGCATAAAGAATGTCCTATTAACCTTGTAGCTTATCCTCAACTATTTCGTGCTAACAGTGTCCGAACAGAGGCGCAGAGGTAAAAATCGATCCTTTTCCAAGTTTCACAGTGAATATCTTAAAACGGGTTACTTTAACGAGAAAAATGCTCAGGAATGAATTTATAGAGCGGAATTTTCTCTATAAGATGCTACATAGCGGGTTTTGACGCAAGTGATTTTTATGTATTTTCCCCTTTTTTCCACAATGCTTTTTTTTTCGACTCCACGCAATTATATCAGAGGATGCTCTGTACAGTTCACTCAAAAGAAGATTTGGAGTCATGTTTCAACTTTGAGCTTGCTTCAATTCGTCTTCCTCTCTTCAATGGGAAAGGGTTAATGAGAAAAACTAAGAAATCGTATCTGTATGACATTTTCAATGCTGTACGAGAGAGGCCAATAGATTTTTCCGATTGCCAGTTCATTGATGATAGCGGCAATTTGATTCATCGTGTAGTACGGCCGAAGCAAGTGACTGCAGTGTTTGATATGCTGACAATGCCTGCAGTACGAAGAGTATCGAAAGACAGCAGAGACTTTTGGACCACATTTCACCGGAAATTATTTTCAATGAGAACACTCCACTGACTGAAACACAAAATAAAATGATAAACAATATCACAGACAAGGAATGGTTTATTTTGCAATTGGTGGAGAGATCTAAAAATCAGGGAAACGAAACAGTTACTGCTGTAGACGACGTTGACGTACTCATAGTTCAAACCGCCTTAAATGAATCTCATAAAAACGATACGGTGGTCATCGTCGAACAAGATATTGATCTTGTCACATTGATTATCGCTCTTGCACCTGAAAATAAAAATATCCGCTTTTTAAGAGAGGCTCAGGGAAAAATTAAAAATCTTGTGCCTTGCAGTCCTCAGTTTTAAAAAGCTGTAAGGAGACAGTTTTGTTTGTCCACGCGTTCAGTGGATGCGATACCACTTCAGCTTTCTTTGGTAAAGGAAAAGTGCAAACGGTGAAATGTGCCAATAAAAGAAAAGAACTCGAAAAGGTTGTCCGTATATTCAACAAAAAAGAAATTATAAGTGCTGGAGAGCAATTTGCACTAGCAGTATACAAAGCCCCAAATCATCAAAGATTCATTATCTTCAATAAACTAGTCGGAATTCTACCAAGACTGCCACCAACATCTGAGGCATTAAGTCAACATTCTTAGCGAAAAGAAAACTTAGAACCAACGGAATGGGGTTGAAAGAAAGTAGGCAACATTTTAGCACCCATTTATATATACCACCAAGTTACCAGCACCAATTTCCACCCTAAAGCTAATATCCTGCAGCTGCAAAAAGGGTTGCGGAAAACGATGCAGCTGTCTTAAGATTGGATTGAGCTGCTCAACAATGTGCTCTAATTGCCATGGGTAAGGATGTTTAAATTCTGAATTCGAAGAAGAGTTCGTCGATGAGGAAACCACCTTTAAAAAAACGCACCGAGAGCTCTACCTCATGGGTGGTGTGGAAACGAGCTCAAATTGAAAAATACAGCTTTGTGGGAAAAAAGTGGGAGATACATAAAAATGACTTGCGTCAAAACCCGTTATATATGCATCTTATAGAGAAAATTCCGCTCTATAAATTAATTCCTGAACATTTTTCTTGTTAAAGTAACCGGTTTTAAGATATTCCCTGTGAAACTTGGAATAGGATCGATTTTTACCTCGGCGCCCCAAACTACCCTTCTGTTCGGACGATGTTAACGCGAAAGAGGTGAGGATAAGAAAAGGGGGTTAATAGGACATTTTTTATGCAGAATTTAATGATAAATTTTTTATTTCCTATACTTTTTTCTCTTCCGACAAACGGTTTACAAGATAAAAGTGAAAAACCAGCGATAAGTCCCCGTTGGGGGTGTTTCTTTTTGCAAAAAAAAGGGGGGAACTTTTCGGGTATCTATTTCTTACCCTATCTAGAGTACGCATCCCAAATATTATTACTTTATAAATTATTTCTTCTAAAATATCTAATTTACGTGGACTATCTATAATCATGAAGAATCAAAATTACACATGGTAGTTTCACAGGGTTTCCTTCGCTAATGCCTCCTTAGTACCATTTCCATTTTCTCTACGCGTGGCCTGAGCTACAAGCAGTAAATTTTGAAAATTAACATTTGACTTTGCTTTGCCTAAGTACTCCTGCATTAAAGCTACACCTCTTTCAGTTCAGCAGCATCATATGTAACATTTAAACAAGAAAAGAACTGGCGTGCTTTCTGATAATCATCTTGCAAATGCCAAACTGTAGGATCAACATTCAAAAAACCGTATTCAAATCCAAACCTTTCAAAAAGCTTTATAGTATTAGTATACAAAATCACTTAACGTTTTTTGGAGCCAACTAGTCACGTCCTCTGGTTTTAATGCTAACCTATGAAGGCCAGAACCTTTACGTCCACTTGGCGGGGGTACTGAATTATTTCTTTGTTTGTTTTCGCTCGTTTTCTAGAATTGCCAAACTAGCCGGTTCCTCCCACAAGTACCATAAATGACCTTTGAACTTCTTCACGCCCACATCTGAAATAACTTTATCAACGTCTTCGTATCGGATTAAATCATTCAAAAATTGAAAATCATTTCTCGGAAAGCTAATTGGATCACTTGATGTAAACCAATACTTTACATAAAGACGAACAATGAAGATACTTAAAGATGTCAGGCCTGTTTTCTCTCTTTTTGATAACTTCGCCTGATCTCTGAACATAAATATTTTAAGCATGTAGACAGCTCGCGACATAAAACGAGCTTCGTTGTTAGCTCCCGGCTTGCAAGATTTGATCCTTTTTGGGGGAGTTCCTCCTAAGAAGATGCAGTAAGCTCCAAGAACTCTTTGTAATCGTCACGACATTAGTTCTTCTAAACCACACGAAGTATATCTCAGTTTGAATATATAAATACCTATTATGCTATAATAACAACTGAGTAGTGATTAAACAAAAATGTGAAACTTACAATCAATTTGCGATGTACAAATGATTTGCCCTCTAAAAGAACTGCAACTGTACAAGCATTGAAAGATTCGCCACTGCAATCACCAGTAGTCACTCACATTGAGACATAAGCCGAGCTTTGTCGAGTCATTTCTCAATATTACTATAGCAAACCGAGATTTTCGATAGAAATTTTAAAATTTGAAAAAATGTCAAATCTTCGAGTTTTGTGGCAAGGTCAAAAATTAAAATATCGACTTCAAATTTTACACAGAGGCTTTTTAAATAAAAGGGAACAAATTAAAAACTGTTTCGTGGTCCCCTGAAAAGTCAAATTATAAGGGACACCCTACCGGGTAGAGCACGTTCATTGTTTGATACTCTATAAGGCCATTCATATTAGCATAAATAGGAAAAAAAAATATATAAAGTTTTGCCACCTGGGGATTAAACTTGTCAAGGGATGTACTTTCAAAATAAAAAAAGTTCTCAAGCAACAAGTGGAAACTTCATCCCTAAAACACACCCCCGAAGTGCAATTCGGTAGTTTTTTCGTTTTTCTGGAAAACCGTTTGTCCTACAAAAAAAATTATACTTACAAAAAATGTTCCCAGTAAAATTCTGCATAAAAAAGTAGCAAAATTGTTTAGAAGAGAGGTTTTCGAGAAATCAGCTAGGTACTGAAGTTAGGTATTGCATTAACAGAGATTCACGAACATGGTATAATCATGTATTTTAGGTATGTGATTTAATGTAAGGTTGTATTATAGTGGAGAAGGGGTTTATAAAAAAAGTTTTGCGATTTATACAAGAACACTCGATTCCACACCACCACTGAGGTAGAGTTATCGGCGCGTTTCTTTTTAAGTGGTTTCTCCTTGAGACCTAATCCACTGAGTCAAAATAAAATAATACGTCTTCGGTAGTATCTACATCATCTGGTATCTGTATTAGTACAGCTTTGTCTACGGCAATTTCTGCACATAACTGTGCAAATAAGCCTGCCTTAGTACAGCTGCATCTCTTTCCACAACCTTGTTTGCAACTGCAGGTTACTAATTTTAAAATAGAAGCCGGGGCGGGTGACTCAGTGGTATAGACAGGTGACACGACATCATAATTTTTTTTCCAGTCCCAAAGTTCAGGATACAAATGTTGTCCACATCATATTTGTACTTGAAGGTAACTACGATGGGAATGCTGTTGTACTGCTGGCAACGTGGGAGGTAATCTTGAAAGAACCACGGCACTGTCCGCTTGGCCAACAAATTTATTAAAATAAGCATATCTTTGCTCATTGAGACTGCCCTCTAATGATTTAGCTTTATAGAGCTCCAATATAAACCTTTCCCCAGCTTGCTCAATTTCTGTTGGAGTTGACTTATCATTATTAAAAATCTGAATTACACTGTCAAGGTCCTTTCAGCGATTAAATAGATGTACTAACTGTTGTTTGCCCTGTTCGATACCGGCCGCCTAGAATTATAAGTGATACATTATATACCATGTTCGTGAATCTCTGTTAATGCAACCCCTTACTTCAATAGCTGATTTCTTGAAAACCTCAGTTCTAAACAATTAGGTAATAACACTTTTTTACTGGAAACATTTTTTGTAAGTATAATTTTTTTTGTAGGACAAACGGTTTTCCAGAAAAACGCAAAAAACTACCGAATTGCACTTTAAGAGTGGGTTTTTTTTTTATTGGGCTATTTTTAAGCTAATATGAATGGCCTACTAGAGAGAGTCCCATTTACCTGCTTTTAACGGTACTACGAGTAGGTTAGTATTTCGACAAGCTTCGGGATTAGTCGGGACTAGTGCAGCACTACGTTATAGACAAGCACAAGTACGTTTGTTATTTGACTACTATGCAATTCCTCCACTTTATTTATTTATTTTTTTTTTTCATACAGATCTTTCAAACATCTAGGTGCTTGATACAAAAAAATAAATAAATAAACAAACAATAATAAATTATAATTGTAATTGTAAATATTTGTAATAATAGTAATTGTAATTGTATTAATTGTAATTATAATAATTTTAACTGTAATTGTAATTAGGCCGCAATAAACAATTCAAATTTTCAACATTTAATTTATTTATTATTATTATTTTCGGATCACAATATGTCAGTGGCTGGTAAATAATTGAATTGGTAGGGGAGGACCAATTCCTTGGCCTACGAGATACCCTGATTTAATTCCACTTGATTCTCATGAGTGTTTTAAAGTATTTACCTAACTAGTATATTAGCGTGCCCAGATTAGGGCAACAATATACAGAAAGTAGGTATTTTCATAATAAATAAAAAAGTGTGAGTTGTGATTTGCATAATACCTAAATAATATTCTCTAATCATATGGAGGAGTTGTATACAAAACACTGGTGAACTCCATTGAACAATTGAGGCACAGGATAATCGACACAGTGGAGCAAATGAAAAACAATTTCACTTCAAGGGTGACTAACACATAAGTGAGGAAGAGTCTTTGTGTTTGTATGCGGAACAGAGGTTCTCATTTTGAACAAGATTGTAATAATAAATAAATTAGTTATCAACTTAAGACTATTGTTTCATTTAATTGTCAACATTAAGCTCCTTTAGAACAATGAACACGATCTACCTGCCCCTGCCACAATTAATGCCCTGCCTAAATTAATAACCTGGAACGGGCTCTAACAGAGCCGAATCCCAAACTTGTGGATAGTTTCCAGCTAAGGCTGAGAAAGTGTGTCGCTTGCTAAGCTTTATTTACTACGGGAGCCCGTCCTAAGTGTCCGTGCATCCCCCCCATCCTTGAGTACAATGTTTTTCATAGAGATTAAAGCCTAAGGAACAATTTAAGACATGTCCTAAAAAAAAAATTGGCTGCACTTTCAAAATGGCGTCCGTTTAAAAAAAAAATTGCAAATATGGTTTTTGTCATTTAACACAAAAACTAAAAAGAATGAAGAAAAACTTTCTGCACAAAAAACAAAGTGCATAAAATTTTCTATAATTTTGTTCCTATACAAATTTGGATATGAGTTACCATTTTCCAGATATCATTGTTACCGTTTTCGAGATAAATGTTTGCAAATTACAATATTATTATTATTACTAGCTGATCCAGCAAACGTTGTTTTGCCATATAAATTATAGATTTTTGTCCAAAAAATAAAAAGAAAATTTCTGGATACGGCCACCCTTATCACCTATAAAAAATAGCCTACGACCTATTCTCAGACCTACCAAATATACACAAAAAATTTCATAAAAATCGGTCAAGCCGTTTCGGAGGAGTTCGATGACAAACACTGTGACACGAGATTTTTATATATTAGATTAATTTTTTTCAGTTTATTTTATTTTTGTTATGTTAATAATATAAAGTTATATTATATGCCTTACAATCTAAGTGATTTACCAATATATGAATTTCTATATTTTCTTAATTTTGGACTCCAGTTTTTGTGTTAAATGACAAAAATAAAATTGGCAACAGTTTTCTTTAACATATGGCCGCCATTTTGAAAGTACAGCCAGGTTTTTTTTAGGACATGTCTTAAATTGTTCCTTAGGCTTTAATCTTTATGAAAAATATTATCCCCAAGCACTTAGGAGTCAAAAATTACTAATGACAACAACCTGGTGAAAAAAGGTCTAAATTCTGAGCCAGTTGGCAACAGGATAGGATGCTTAGGTGGAAAGTTGAAGAAGTAGGGAAGATCCTTGCTTATTGGAAAATTCAGGCAAATAGGATTGAATGGAGAAAGAAACTTGAAAAAGTCGAGGCTTCACTGTATTCACTAGAGAGCTGAACACAATTAGAAAGATATCTCCTATAGTCGGTGGCATTTCAAAGCTTTAGTGCTCTTAGTGCTCTATGGTTTTTATATAAATATGAATGTGTAAAATTTCTAAACAATAATAAAGATCAATTTGAAATGCCCTTATTGACACGTTATATAACACAAGACATGGAGAGTTTTATTTCTATTCTAGACAGGTTGTCACTTATTGAAAAAAACCCATTTACCTAAAAAATTTATGACTTATTGTAAAATAAAAGAAAAAACCTCATCTCATTTCTTTGTGGATAAGAGTCTTATTCAATTAAGGATTAGTACACTACTACTATTTATTAGAGCCACTGCTATTGTTATTTCTTTTTGTGACTAGCTAGTACGATTTTATTTGTATTAGTGCAATAAATTATTATCATTATAGGGCTGTATGGCTACTTAATAATAATGATTTAATACATTACAACACGACACTAGGTTTTATAAGTCAATATCTAAAAAATAATACTCCACAGTACATCGCCCTTTTCTTTTTTAATGATTAGTGACAGGCTGAATTTTCGTGAGTAGCTTCGTTTTGACAAGACGCCCAACTTTTCTCTTTGCGAAAATTCTCGGCAGTGATAGCTAATAGCAAAAATTATTTTTTCTATTTTGCACGAATTAGACAATTCGACAACCTGTCAAATTATTTTGGCAATATATTTTTCATTCGTTAAATGTTTGTTAAAGAGTTTGTTTTTCGATTGCCTTGGTTACGTTTGCGCGAGTTAATTATAATAAGGCCCGTGTTTGTCCACAACAACATATTGCCAAAATAATTTGACAGGTTGTCGAATTGTCTAATTCGTGTGAAATAGACAAAATAATTTTTGCTATTAGCTACCACTACTGAGAATTTTCGCAGAGAGAAAAGTTGAGCGTCTCGTCAAAACGAAGCTACTCATGAAAATTCAGCCTGTTACTAATCATTTAAAAAAAAGGGCGATGTACTGTGGACTATAAGTAATACGTTGCAATTATGCAATTTGACTTTACTAAAAGACATTTTTACTCACTTTTGATCAATTTCAATTCAATTCTTGAAATGATTAAATCGAAAAATTATTTCATTTAGCCTATTTGAATCCCAGTTTAAATATTTAATTATTTATTTTTCAATTACAACTTTACAAAAAAAAAAAAAGGTAAAGAAATGTGAAAAAGTTAAACATAAAACTATTTTCCATTCATAATATTAACAATCCATTTTTTTTAATGGCACAAACCTGTGCATCACCTCTTGAGTCCCTTCTTTCTCTTGAATTTTTTCTTTGTTGATTGCGTTGTCCTGGTGGTTGAATTGGTTTGACAACTTTTTTATCATCACGCTTGCTTCCTCCTGCTTGCACTCCTTGATCATTTGTGGGAGATTTTCGAGAACTTAAACTAGCAGGGGTTGTACTCCTTGAACCTCCAATTATATCTAAAACAGATGCTATAAACCTGAGATGTCTAGGAAATTAACAAACTGATGAAGGACTTAGTCACAAATATTAAGCAAAGGCATAAGCATGTAACATTTACAGAGAAATATTATTAGTATTACCCAAATGTCTATCTAAAGTCATGCAAATAAATAGTTATCACATGTGTTATATAAATGTAGGTTTCTATTTTTGTAATGTTTCCTGCAATAATATTCCAACCATATTAGATGTATACTCAATTGGCATCGGCCTTAATTCTATCTAAATTAATTACCGGGGCAATATATAATATGTTGGACTATAAGAAACCGAAGGTTTGACTATTGATCACTCTTGTGATCTATCAACTATAAGATAAACATTCGTATTAAGTGACAAATAAGATGAAATGAATTGAAATTCAAGTAAATATTTAGACCTGCTGATCTTTATAACTCCTGAAATTTTTTAACCCTTTCAGATCGACTGTTCTTTTCCATGTGTGGTTAATTATAACGGCGTTTTTTCTGTTAACCTCAAGTTAACATGAAAAATGGGAAGCGCCCTTTCGCAAAAGAGCGCTTCCTACTTTAAAAAATGATGGAAATTACACTGAACGATTTCCTAACGTCCATATTTCTAAACATCTCTATGCAATTTATGTCGTGACAATCTGCAATTTAGTAGAGAAGACGAACCCAACATTAAATAATAATAATAATAATAAATCTAGAACTTTCAATTTTAGATCTTGTTGAGGAACATTCTGAAAAACATTCTAGAAACTTATTCATTAAATTGGATTTCAAAGTTTCATCGGTACGTCAACGAGTAGAAGCATTTGTAGTAGCAGTAGTAGTAATCTTTATTCAAAGAATGTTACATTCAGATGTTAACATAAAATGAACTTGCGTCAACGAAATACAGAAAATCCAGTACATAAGACAATTTAAAGACAATTGGCACTTAATATAAAACATTACACTATTAAAAACTTTAAAATATTAAAAAACAATTAAAAACATTAAAATACTAAAATATTAACATATTAAAAATAATAAAATATTAAAGACATTTAATAATGCTATTAAGATTAAAATAATTTAACAAGTGCAGTATGATTTATACTTGATAAGTCATGAATTCGTTCAAATTGTATGGTTCCATTCTTAGTAACAGTTCATATATTTGAGATTTAAATTTACCCAGGACTTGGGTGTCTTGTATACAATGTGGCAGTTTATTAAATAATTTTAAACAGTTATAACTAGCGCTCTTTTCAGTTAGTGTCAGTCGATGGATTGGATATGTGTAATTTAATGTTCTTGTATTATATGCATGTTGTGGTTCATTTTGTAAGAAAAGATTTTTATTTTTAAAAAGAAATAGAAGGCATTCTTGTACATAGTTGTTAAAATTTTGTTATCTTTGAATTTACCTCTACATGTCTCTCTGCATCCTAAATTCAGCATTATTCTTAGCACCCTTTTTTGAATTACAAATACTCTGTCCAATTCACTGCAGCTACCATAAAAAATGGTACCATATCGTATGTTGGACTCAAGATTAGCATGATACACTATTTTCAATGTTTGTTTGTTTACATATTTAGCCAGTACTCTAATGCTGTAACATACTGTGTTTAACTTTATGCAAAGATGGTCAATGTGGCTACGCCAGTTAAGTTTATCATCAATTTTAATCCCTAAAAATTTTACTGCATCAGATGGTTTTCTTTGTTCAAAATTAATTTATTTTTAATAAAATACTCGTTTGCTGACTCAAGCACGAGATTTGCCCTAGTTAACAGCTGTGGAAAATCTGTAGCATATATTTGAATATCTGCGTCATCCGCGTACATTGTAAGTGAATTTTCTGTGGCAGCTACAGTTGCATCTGACAGGTCATTTATATACATTATAAACAGTACAGAACCTACTATACTCCCCTGTGGAATGCCCAACTTAACAGATTTTATGTCCGATTTTATCTCTCTTCCATCTTTTACGATGGAAACTCTCTGTTTTCTATCCGATAAATATGATCGAAACCACTGGAGTGCATTTCCTTCTATACCGTACTGCTGTAATTTTTTCAATATTATTGAATGATCAAGTGTATCATAAGCTTTTGACAAGTCAAGAAATAATCCTAATGCCAAGCTTTCAGTTTCCAGTGCTGATACAATTTTCTCTGTGAATTGAAATGTGGCTGTTTGTGTTGACTTCCCTTTTAAGTAACCATGTTGCATATCATTTAATACATTTGTTGTGATTATATAATGCATCAACTGGTTGCATACCACAGCTTCAAATAATTTGGAAAAGGGTGATGTAAGAGTGATTGGACGATAATTTTCAAATTTATTTACATCTCCTTTTTTATATATAGGTTTAACAACAGACAATTTCAGAGTTTGTGGGAATTTCCCAAATTCAAGTGAATTATTTATTATATAATGAATTGGACCTATTATACAGTGAATACACACTTTTAAAATGCTAGTAGGCACCTCATCTTCTCCACTATGCTTATTTTTACAATCTCTATAATTTCTTGAGAATCTACCTGCCTAAGATTCATTGAATTTTCTACATGTTTTATGTTAGATGTGTATGGAACTGAGTTTAGTCCAGATACTAACTGTGGAGCTGCGTTAACTATTACCATTATTTAAATCGTTGGCTATTTCATTTGGATCCCCTTCTACATGAATATCAAGTCTATCGTCATTTTTTTCATTTATTTCATT
Organism: Rutpela maculata; assembly: GCA_936432065.2. Lineage (NCBI taxonomy): Eukaryota > Metazoa > Arthropoda > Insecta > Coleoptera > Cerambycidae > Rutpela > Rutpela maculata. The sequence goes on from OW386285.2 coordinate 172,387,682, forward strand.
GACTATTTTCCACGTACTCTTAGATTTATTATCAGAATTATTAGTGCGATTTTGGATATTTTTTGCCCTGGCCTGTGTTAATAGAAAGTTATACTGTTTTTTTTTTGTTTTTATATTGTTCTTTGTAATTCTCATCATTACTGCTCACAATATACAACACATCAAGTTCTCTTTTACACTCGATAATCTCAGGATCATCTGGCATTATTTTTTTATTTCGGTTTTCTATTGAAATTTTTCTGAGAGGAAAGCTTAAGTTGAGAATAAATCCCATTGCTTGTCCACTTCCGATTTATCTACAGTATTATTTTATCCCAGTTTTGGGCTTTTAGATTATTAATAAAATTTTCTTTATTTTTTTCGCTGAAAATTCTTTTCAAAGTTTGTTGTTTAGTTTTATTTTTAGATATGCAAAAGGTTAATTTTTGTGCCGTATGATCTGAGATTAGTGAGTGTATCACTTTAGCATCAAATGGACATTGTAAGTTCAAGAATATATTGTCTATACATGACTTACTCGTATGTGTTATTCTTGTACATTCATTTACAGCTGCATGCAAATCAAACGAATTCATTACTTAGAACAGGTCGTCTTTGTTTTTGTTTTCCTTATACATTTCTATGTTAAAATCTCCTCCTATTATTACAATTGCATCTTTATAAAAGAAGAACAAGGATAACAGTTCCTCCATTTTGCTTATAAATACACTCATATTTCCATCTGGAGGTCTGTAGATCGATGATACAATTATTTTTATATTGCCTACTCTAATGTCCACTGCTGCACATTCAAATTCACCTGCTATTGACATGCTTATAACTTTTGGAATTTCTTTGCGTGGTAAACCACATTTCACATACACTGCACTTCCACCATGTTTATTTTCCTCCCTACAGAAACTTGCACCTAACTTAAATCCATCCACTCCATGAGCTGTTAATTGATGGTCGGTTTTCCAATGCTCTGTTATGCACACAGCAATGCATTCACTGTTTTGTTTTAGAAACGTGTTCAGTTCATTTACACAGTTCCCTATAGATTGAACATTTTGATGGATGACACTAATCAGCTGAGAGCCCGGTTTTCTTACTTGTTTGTTGTAATAGTGTGTCTTTGATTTTTTATTTATACTAAAAAATCTGCACAACTTTCTTGTAAATAATCTTTGTGTCTGGTGAAATCAAATCTTTTTATACCTACGCCCATAGACCAGAAATTTGGGTTATACATTTCATCCTTCCTTGATAATGGTGCTGTAACCAACATTTTAATCTATTTGGCTTACTGGGAAGTTTTTTAATTTCAACAGGAAGATTCTCATAGCCGGTTTTTTTGGTTATAAATTTCTTTATCATATCTGCATTTACATGGGGTTTTACCCTGTATATGTAGAGCCATACCTTTCTCTCTTTTCCAACAAAGCCATTATTATTGTCATTTACTACTGCTGTGCCGATTTGTTTATTGAATGTTTTTCGTTGGCTTTTTTGGGTCTGGAAGCCTTCATCATGATCTTTGTCTTGTGTTTTTCATTGTTTTTGTCCTTCGCGAGATTAATAATCTCACTCATCTTATTCCTTTGAGCTTCTGCCATTTCTCTATAAGTTCCTGTAGTTTCAGGTTTTTTGGTCCACCCTGTATTTGCATTTGATGTTTCTGGCCTCCGATTAAAGAACTTATATCTAGATACATAATGGCTATCTTTTCTTCATATACCTTATTTGCTCCTAATATAGTAACATTATATGTCCATTAAAATGGATAGATGAACATCACATCCCATAGGCAACAGTGGCGGGTATGTGTAGAAGGGAAAATGTACAATATTTGTACATATTTTATGTAATAATTGTTGGTTAACCTCTATGAACATAACGTGGATTTGAAAAATATAATAGGTAGAGATGTTTTATTCAAGGGAAATATGTATTGAAAGGATATTATTTATAATATTGTTATTTTATTACAACTGTAAACTGAACGCCATCATTTTACGACTATGACCTACTTACTTATGAAACGACCGATTTTTTTCTTTTTTAAAATGCCTTCTGCAAACGGCACAGCACTTCAACATAAATATGTAGCATTAAATTTTCACTAAACTGTGTAAATATGAATAGAGAATATTAGGTACTTAGGTATTAAGCAAATCACAACTTAAAATAAAATTACTTTTTCATCACTTTTTGGTCGGAGAACACGAAAAACATTTATTGACATTAATGGCGGACACTGTCAAAATCAAACTGAGATAATAGGTGTGTTCAAATACCCTACACTAGCTGCACTAGTGCAGATAATAGAAGGAGATAGAGTGAGACTCTGCATTAATTGAAGAGAGATAAATTTGCACTGGTGTAGAGAGTGGAGGATTATTGAACAAAGCTTATGATAATCAAACTGAACTGATCGTGTAGGAAACAGCCGCAAGGCCGATGGGCCAATCAGAAACTTATGGGAAGAAGTGCCTTAGATTGTGAGTCTTTCAGCAACAAATAAATCAATGCCATTATGTATCTAGATATAAGTTCTTTAATCGGAGTTTCTGGCTTATTTGCATCTGCTGGTTTATTCTTTTGTTTCACTAATAATTTATTATTTTCTAACAATAAATTGTATTTTTCTTCACTTTCTTTGAGCAGCCTTTCCAACACTTCTTTTTCTGATCTCAATTTATTTATATTTTCCTCTGGTCTCGCTTCTTTTGCTTTACAGCATTCAATTCTGATATCTCCTTTTGTAATGCTTAATTCAGGAAGATCTCTTTTTAAACATGATCTATGGTAAACATTTCCACAGTTCACACACAAAACTATTGTTGTACTTTTTGTTTTGCAACACTTAAATGACTTTTTCGGCGCGTCCGGATCGTCAACGTCCTCGTTGCCGGCCATCTGTAAAAAAACACTATTTCCACTTTGACCAATTCTGGGTCTACTCCACCATTAATAGTTGTTCAATTGAAAGTCTGGCACTCCTGAACTCTATCAGCGAGGGGCCAACCACTATCGGCGATCACTGTACACATTTTAGGGTACACGTTAGTCATATCGGCAGTAGGGCTTCCAGTCCTGGGAGTACTCCCGGGATTTTGTTAGGGTCGATTTTCACATTTAATAATGGGCAGAAATTTATGTACTAATTTTCGTTATTTTCCCAGATTTTATTGGGTATTTGAGCCTATTGATACCGTCTCTCGCCAATAAATATTAATAGAGTATAACTGGTTGCATAATAGCAATGATGGTTCACGTCGGTCATTAAATATATTTTGATACAGGTAGTATGGGTGAGTGCGTTTGGATATTCATTGAGAGAGTGCATTGCAAAAACGCCCTTTTAAAGCTTCTACAATGGCCAGTATTGTTGATTAAACCTTCTTTTGGTGGGTAGATTTATGAAGGGACGGCTTTCAGAGTATATTATGATAATATTTGTGGATATAAATGAAGTTAGGAAAATCTATTCTAGTTGTGGGGTACGCCGTGAAGTGGAAATTCTGAACGTTCTGAGACGGAAGACAAGAACTTGACATTTTGATAGAGGACATTTTTCTTGGTCATTTTTCCTTTTGCTGCTAGAAAATTGAGTCATCTGAATACGAGTTTTAGCAATATTGAAGTTTTGCTCCATTTATGGGATTTAGTATTCATCACGACAAGATTAGTTGTATTTTCATTTGGTTTTGAGTATCGTTTTGGGGAAATGCAGCTACGGATTTCCGGATAAAGTCAATTTTCAAAGCACGTGGCGTCGTCTGAATGCAAGATTTTGGAGTGCCATTTTGACGGCAAAGGACCACATCACATCTCAGGGCTGTTTGTTTGTTTGTTGTTCGTTTGTTAGTTGTTTCCTTGTTGAGTATATTACAAGTATTGGGATCTATTTGTTAGTTTATGGCTATTTGGATTGATACCTTATGATTTTACTTGGATCTGTTACTCGTATTCTACTTGAGCTTTTATGTCACATTCTACACTTTACGAGGGACTTCCAGCCTGACTCTGGTTTCAACTTCTAGTCCAGATTTTAGATGGTGGATTATTGACTGACATCTTGTGTCTGTATGGTACTGGGGATCTCGGCACGTTACCTTAGACTCCACGTAGATGGTCTACCACCTGCGGCTGTTATCACCTGAATTACGCTACCCTGGTAGGACGGGAAAAGGTATTCAGACACTACCAAAGGTAAGCGGAATCATATTCTCTTAACGAGGGAACCTGTACATCAACTCAACATCCACCGGACAGTAAAATAAATTTTCAAGGAATATTGGTAATATTTTGCTCGTAACGTAAATCTCAGTAACATTTTAGATTTCAGTAATATTTGGTATATTTTGTGTATCGTTACTTCACTAACTGAATAGTTTTGCCTTATTTTACAAATAGATGTCAATAATTTTAAGTAATTTTATGTTTTAACATACCTTGGGTCACTTGTAGCTTTTTTGTCATGCTTCTGGCATATGACCTTTTGTACATTTATCAAGAATTTATTATTTTGTGAGATATTTTGTGTATATTAGGTTAAGCGTGTGGGCCCCACTTATTATTAGAATATATTGTGATACTTGTACTGCGTACTGAGTTATCGGTGATAATTGTGAAATATTTTGTACTACGTACCCTGATATTTTATTAAATGTTTAATTAGAACGACATTGTCTTTCATATCTGACCACCTAAACCGCCCTAATTATCGAAGCCACCCTCAAGGACCTGACTAGTCGGCCGTGTGAGACTCCCTTCTCACTGGAAATTTTCGGAAATTTCCAGAACGAAGTTTTGATAAAACAAAAATTTCCAGTAAAATATCTGAATATTCCGAAAGTTTCCAAAATTTCGGGAAAGTTCCCAAATTTTCCGCGATTAATTACAATTGTCCTCATAATTTAAAATTGCTGCAACGTCGATCTAGTTTGGTAACATAATCTAAATCGTCAGAAATTCAGTTTTTATTTGCTTACCAGCACTATTACTTCTCGATGAATGTACTTTAGCATTGTTTTTTTATTATATTAAAAATAAAAACTTAAAAAAGAAACATTTTTACTTAAATCAAACTCTGATGAAATGTTGCGTTCGTTAGTTCACTAGTTTAATTTATTTTTGTATTAATATTAATAATATGAATGTCATTTTTTTATTAGTTTTTTTAAGTTAAAATTAAATAAACATTACACATTACTATGATACGAGATTTAGATGATATTATTTAATTTCCGTCTGGTCTTCTACAATTTCGTTTCTACGTCCTGCACAAAAAAAAAGAAATTAGATTTGAGTTTTACGACATTTGTATCAATTTTTAATTTTATAATTCACATATTTATCACATTCTTTAAATTTTACTTATATTTAATTATCTAATAATTCCGACAAAAACATTACTGGATAACCTCCCAATTGCTCAATATTTTTTATACAGCACACTAAGCCTATAGCGGTTATCATATATCAATTATTTGGTAAAGTCTGTAAAACTCACGTAAATAAAATAATTAAATACCCTTATTTGGTATCAAAATGAAACTTGCATCATCACAAATCAGATTTCGCCATAAAATAGACTATCAATATTCCCAATGGAAAGTTTCCAGGAAAACTTTCTGGAAACTTTCGGAGTAATTAAAACTCCGGGAGTTTATCCATCTCTGAAAATAAGAAATAATATGTTGCTGAGTTACTTAAGGCGAATTTACATTAGTATAGTTACTTGTACCAGCTACTAGTACAAGTAACTAGCCAGGATAGTGTCTCTAGGCAAGTTGATATTTACACACAAGTGCTTTCTCCTTTATTAGTCTCAGTTTGTACTTCGAAATGAAAACATGATTCAATTCAACTAGCAAGTTAGCGAGTAGTAAGCGTTTACAATAGATTAATTGACAGGTTAGTAGTGTGGATAGTAAAATAATCGGTGGAAGGGGAAGGTTAGTAGGCAAATAAATAGCTCAGCAGGCTATTCACTTTCCTGTCCTCACTACAGATCCAAGTACTTTCCTCTTCTGTTTACATTTGATTAGTTGTTGTCTAGCTGGTTAGCAGTACAAGTAACTAACCCATTTACTATACTAATGTAAATTCGCCTTTGTCCAACAAGATAATATACTTTGAAGATGTACATGTGCATAATATTCAGGAAATATGACTTTTATTTTGAACTATATAATTCATCAATAACTGCAAAATTGTTATTCTGTGAAGGTTTTGAAGAATATAGTAATCTGCCAGACACAATAAAAACTTGCAATAATTTTAGACAATTTACAAAGGACTAGGCACAAATATAAGACATCAATAGAATTTGCTAAAATTTTAGTATGAATATTAGATTAATAATTGTATTATACGCGATCACGATAGCAATTGCTTTAGTTTATATACCGGGTGTAATAGAAATTTTATATTTATCCTCATGTAATAAGCGATTTTAATCTAATTTGTTCAGGGCTTATAAAAGCAATTAAATACATCAACTGAAACATTTTCATCGCTTCCGGTTCGAGAAATGTTATCAACAGGGTACATCTTTATATTTTTTTCAATCTACGTATAATAAAGTGCCAGGACATTACGTTTCAATTTTCAATAATCCTTAATATTAATTATCATTAATTAATAGATTTTACTTTCAAACAACAAAGTACTACCATTATGTATCATTTTTTACTGTTTAATTCAGCCCATAGATAGCCTTGATAAAATAAAATCTTTTAACTTGTATTTGCATTTGGCAACCGTCATTGTTAGTGAAGTATATGAGGGTAACAAAGTGCCTATAGTATTTTGAAAAAGTACCATTTAAATAGAACAATGGTAAACTGTTACATATGTAACATGAGGAATCGTGTTTTTCATGGTACAATTTTTGAAGAAAATATCAACCATAGAAGAAATGAGCTAGTTCTATTACACAGACACGATCAGGATTAAATGGTGCAGTAATTACTCCAGATTCCAGAATATGTTTGTGCATTGAGTATGTAAAATGTCAACCTGTTAAAGTACTTGTTACACATCACTTTCCTGAAATATCTTTTTATCCTCCCTTACTTGGTCTTTATTTATTTTTATCTCTGTATTATAATTAAATTTAAAATTGAATGTTCTGTATGTGGATAACTATTATTGTTGTTTTTAACGAGTCTGTTGTTAAAAATTTTCATTTGTGCAATTGTATGGTTTTTTTGTTAAATAAATTTCTATTATTATTATAACTTCAAACCCAGCTATTAGAAAAGGCAATGTTTAATCTTAAAATTATTCTAAGCTGATAAATCTAGATCATATTCTATACATATCGGTCCATCACAATGCGAACACTGTGAACACATTACATTTTAGGTAACGGTATTGTAAACAAATCTGTGAAATAAAGAAATAATTAAAAAAAAAAAATATGTGAAGGTATCATTGCCATGCACTGACTGTAGGTCAACACTCGACAAGTAAATTGTACGGGCAAAGCAGAAGCCCCGGGACTCTCGGAAGGCTTCATTATGAAAAAATAAAAGTAACGAGATTTTAAGAAAAAAAATTAAATTTAAATAGAAACAATTAGAGGAAAACTAAAAAAATACCCCCTTCTCAAAATAGGCATTATTTCAGTCTATAGTAGAAGCTTCTCCTGACATTCGATAACACGATATTTGTAATAGTGTTGAAAATTTTCAGTCATAAATCAATGATTTGCGGAATTCCCACAGTACCTATTGTTTAAAATTTTCAATCACTATGTGCACGAGAGAAAAGATGCGAGTGTATTTTCAAATGTATCTGCAAATAGTTTTTTTATTGGCCACCCAATATTATTTAGATGATGACATTTAATTATTCGTTTTCTTTCTTGCAAATTATTAATTTCCATTTTTCTTGGAAACGAATTTTGGGTTTGTAGAACTCACGTGTACTGTTTCTCATAGCAAAACGAATTAATGAACACTAGCGGCAATAGCGCTGCAGCACGTCGGAAATTGTATCTAGAATCTATTCCTGCCAGTGGATGAAAGCCAAACGTATTGCATATATGTTCGTATTCGGTTGGACCAATCTGTATATTTATTTGCAAATTTCAACATTTTCCCAATTAAAACTTTAAAAGAATTACAAATGTATCTACTCTACCTATTATCCAAAAAGTCATGATTTATGCGCATTACAAAGCAGCACAAAATCAGCACCCAAGAAGTTAAATAATGTAATTTTTTACCATGATCATTTGAAGGTCGAAGTAGTTCAACGGTGGGAGAAAGGACAGAGGGTGTTGGTTCTGGCCCCGGTATAATCAACTCACTTGTCTTAGTACTGCTGAGACTTCTAGAGTCGCGTTGGATACCAAGACCAGGACCCAATCCAGCATTCAAATTTCCCAAAGCTCCAATACCTCCATATGCACCTGCAAATTGACCAATTTGTGGGCCCATGGGTCCCAGGACTGGATGACTTTGAAAAGGCTGGCCACCCAATGAAGGCGGCACAGAGAGCTGCATAATTGCAGGATCGTTGAGTGGTTGAGGGTGTGTGACATTATTAACTACTCTTATATCCTTTATATCAGAACCTCTGAATAAAATGTAGTCATACACTTGATTTTGAGCTGGAACTGGATACTGTGTTTCTCTATCTTCTGTTCCAAATGATCGCACTGTAAATACAAAATATACAATTATACAAATATAATTTGTTTTATTTAAACTATATTTTTTCAATTAAAATTGTTTATTATAAAGAATTTTGAAATAGAGCTTTTGAGTATTGTATCAAAGTAAACTCTAAACGAGATTTGTTTAAATAATCAAAATCTGTTTTACAGTTTCATTTTATTCAAATTATTTCACGTTTAGGTAAATATTTTATCATTACTTAAAAATATTTCAACAAACTGAAATATTTTCCCTTTTGATTTTTGTATTTTTCAAGTTGCTAGATGCCCAGTAATATACATCTTATTTCACGTCTGTGGATGGTAATATTACTTTTTTGCCGACCGCAATTTTTTCCTTTTCATGTTTTTTCCCAAAAATGAAAAGTAAAGAATATTAAAGTAATTATTGTAAAAAGTCTAAACTCTGAAACGAAATCTCTAATCGGGAAATTTACTATATCTGCGTACGTATAGTCGAATAAAACTAATCATTAAAAATATGATTTCAACAATTGTTTGGGGATGGGGGGCAATGTATACGTCAAAATGAAATCTATATGTTATCGGGAAGTTACAGCAAAGTTTTGCCGAATGGGGGGGGGAGCGTTTCTTGGAAATTGAGTTTCAATTTTGTAAAATGTGTCTCTGTCTTGTTTTGTTTTAATATCTGTATCTGTTCATCGGATCAGGCCAAACCAAAAATCTAAATGTTTGTAAAAATATTATGAACAAAACCGCATAGATCCAAATCCGATCTGTCATTTTGTTTTTGTGCAAAAAAAATAACTAAGAAAATGTGTAATTTTATATAAACTGCCCACCTATATTATACAGTGCGCAGATGACACAGCCATATTAGCACATGACAAAACGCTAGCAAAGGTCGCAGCTAATCTACAGCAGAAATTAATGGAAACAGAAATCTGGTTTAATAAGTGGAGACTTACTCCTAACCCCTCCAAAACACAATTTATAATATTCAACCACACTATATCTAACTCATCTCCAACAATAATAATGGGCAACCAGAATATAAAACCTTCACCATCGGCACAGTATCTTGGAGTAACCTTAGACCAAAAACTCAACTTCAACGAACACACTAACTTAACAAAGAAAAAAGTAATAAGCAGGGCAAAACATTTTCGGTCACTCACCTACAAAAACGAAGGCTTCTCACTAAAGTCAGCCTCGACAATCTACAAATCAATTTGCAGACCACTAATAGAGTACGCAAATGTTCTATTTTCAAACTGTAGAAAGCCTGTGTTGGATCGCATCAGAGAACAGAGACTATTTCATTGAGAACCATCCACTTAATCCACTCCATAATTCACCTAATGACTTACTCTACGTACGAACACATATACAACCTATCAATATAAGGATCAAAGACCTATCGAAGAAGTTCGCTATCAAGCAACACAACATGCAACTGTTGCAGCCACACTGTAGAACACGTGATCAACAAATCAATTCCATATATAAATTTCCAGAACGGACCCTATATGAAACAATCACAGGTTGGGCTGAAGACATCCCTGAGTAGTTCTTTCCTTTTTTTTTTTACACACAGTTATTTACATATCTTTATTCTGTATCTATGTATTAAAAACACTAATTTTGTTAAAATACTATGGGCTGAAGGACTGAGGTCAATGGCCTTTTGTTAATCAATAAATCACGTTTTTTATTATTATTATTATTTTATATAAACCGAAATTGCTAAAATAAATAAATAATTAATCGTTTTTAACGAAACTTCTTGTCGGTGTAAACTATTATGGAAAATTGCAAATAAAAATATTTATTACTTTTTCCTAAAGAACAAGATTCAATGATTCGATGATACAAAGGACCCCGGAACAGAATCGTGTTTTGGTGGAATTGGCTGAAACTTTGCTATTTTGTAGTTCAAGTCATGCTGATCAAAAGTTCTTATCACATCGAGCCGATCCTATGGACAGTTTTTGAGATACAGCTTGTCAAAGTTAGGTAATTTGCGTAATTTTAGACATTCAAGAATTTTTTACTCTTAAACTATTAACTTTAGCAAAAAATTGCAAGGGTCGAAATATTTTTGTTCCAATAAAGCTCAAGAACTTTTTTCAAAATTTTTTATCAACTTTTAGGCGAAGTAAAATATATATATGTCATATTTTGTCATGCTTCGGTGGGATTGGCTGAAACTTTGATATTTTGTCGTTACAGTCATGCTGATCAAAATTTCCTACTGCACTGAGTCGATCCTATGAGTGGTTTTCGCTCCAGAAGTGCTTGAAAGGCCTAACAACGAGGTAACGGGTAATCAATGTACGTGTTTATGAATGGTTTCCAGCGTGTTTCTGTACGTATGTGCGTGCGTTTGTGTGTATATATGTGCCAGTGTATACAGAATTTTCCAGAAATATTGATGTCAAACTTCTGGTGCAAAAACTGATTATTATTTTATATTTCAGAAACCTTTAGATTTTTAGGGACGTGACTTTGTACACATATTGACGTACACAGATTACCATTCATAAACACGTACATTATTTACCTGTTACCTCGTTAGGACCTTCAAGCACTCCTGGCGCGAAAACCACTCATAGGATCGACTCAGTGCAATAGGAATTTTTGATCAGCATGACTTTAACTACAAAATAGCAAAGTTTCAGCCAATCCCACCGAAGCATGCCGAAATATGACATATTTCACCAAACAAATTGATAAAATATTCTGAAAAAAAAATTCTTGAGCTTTATTGGATTTGAACAAAAATATTTCGACCCTTGCAATTTTTTGCTAAAGTTAATAATTTAAGAGTATTTAATGTCTAAAATGACCTAACTTTGAAAAGCTGTATCTCAAAAACTGTCCATATGATCAGCTCGATGTGATAAGAACTTTTAATCAGCATGACTTGAACTACAAAATAGCAAAGTTTCAGCCAATTCCACCGAAACACGATTTTCATCGGTTTTATTCCTTTAGGATGCTGATTCCTGACGATATTTTTAGGCAAAAGTCTATATGAACGCCTGTGTTAATATCACCCCCTGGAGTATTATGACCCCCTAAACGGGGTGACTAAAATTCACTTTATGATTATTATATCCGGAATGCTCTGTCATATAATAATAATAATAATAATATAATAATAAACTTTATTCAGTTATACCATAAAAATAGTGTAGAACAGGTCAAAATAGCAAGATAAAAATAAATAAATTAGACAAATAAGTATAAACAATTAAATGTATAACACATATTACAATTAAATAATATTACTTTAGATAGAACAATCAAAAGTATTCAGAGATAGAATAAAAGGATTGACGACTTAAATATATTTTTAATTTCACTTTGAACTCCTTTGTTAACAAATTTTTATATTGATTTGGTATTTTGTTATAAATCTTGATTAGCTGTGTTACTACGTTTCTTTGTACTTGCGTAAAAGTGGTTTGTAATAATATATTATGTTGAATTAACTGTCTTAAAAGCTTGTCGCGCGCGAGAAGTTCATACAGGCATTAATTTTGTTTGACAGAGGTTGTAAGTACACTTCTGTGCAATAAAATCCCGTACACTTGAAAAATCAAGTAACCCAGTTTTCACTAATATTAAGTGTGTGAATCAGTCTTTTTGGAATTTAGATTTTTTTATTATCAAATAAGTTATAAAAAACTGACATTGATTGTGAAATGTCAAAAGTAATGTATTTGAATAAGAAAAACAAACGTATTTTTGTTTTTTTCACTTTTTTACACCATTCGAAGGGGAATGATTTCAATTTATAACAAATGTAAAAATTGACGTTGAAAAATTTACAAATACGACTGCACATAACTGCGTTTGTATTTGTGTAAATAATGTAACCTAATATTTTGTACATATGTCCGTCATTACAAAACTGAAAAACTTTTTCATCGGTAAACACAACATTGTTACAAAACTCCAATTGGTGATAGACACAATTTAAACAAAAACAAGCTAAAAACGTACTCTTCGCCTGTTCACTGAACTTTTTATATAATTGTTACGCATTCTATAGGATACTCTTTGCAGTTGTTTGTAAATAATGTTAGTTTTAGACATTTTTAATTTTATAATGCGTACTTAGTTGGTAAGAGACTCAGTGTAAAATAAAGTAAAAATAAAAAAATATACCCCATTTGGGGTTTCGAACCCGGGACCCTTGGATTCCGAGTCAAAAGCGTAAGAACTACACCACCACTCTTAAGTGGTAAAAAAAACGTACATTTTTACATTATAAGAGATGAGCTAAAATTATATTTCCACGGTTGTATATTACATTAGGAAATGTATATTTGTAAAATATATACGGACAGACAGACGGACGGACGGACGGATGGACAGACGGACATTTTGAAAGTTGTTCAGAATTCGTTCACTAACACAATGATATGAAAATTTTTTGTGTGCGAGCGATATTTACGGTTTTAGAAATGTGCAGATCAAATGCAATATACTCTTCATTTTCGTATTTGCGAAGAGTATAATAATACGGGCTTGCTTCTGTACTTCTGTTAATATGGTCTTCTTGGCACTTGTACAGTTTCTTATTTCCGATTTTCCTATCCCTCGGCTAGCTTATTCAATTTATAATGGTTAGCAACTGCTCTTCAATTTTGGAAAGAATTAAAATTTTTTCACATTTAGTTAATTTTGGCATTGCGAAAATATGACACTGACACTGACAAATAAATAAAGATTGATTTAATATAGCGAAAAATATTGCACAGAAGTGTACCTAAGTATTTTTTTTCTTTCTATTCACACAACAAGCTTTTAAGACAATTAATTCAACATTGTACGTACCTAAGTAAGTTTTCTTTTTCTTCTTTCTATTCATACGATAAGCTATTAAGACAATTAATTCAACATAATATATTATCATTTTTTTCGTTTTAGTAAATAATAATAAAAGCTTGTTTTTAAAAAGTTTTTTTTACATATAATTTTATTTTTAACTCTTTCGGGCACAGAAAATCGTGCATAAAATTAGCCTCTGCTGCATGGGATATTTTGTTCTAATTTTTGTTACTGGGGATTGCTAAGCAATAAAATATACTTTAATCACATTTGTGGAGATTTATTTTTTGTTTTAAGTATATACTTTGGCGTGGTATCATATACATAGTATTCATTACAGTGTACACAGTATATACAGTGTATACAGTTCACTATGCATATACAATATGCGGTACGTAGTTTGTACCACCATGCATTAAACGGACCAGTTTGTGTGATTCAAACAGTGTACCAGCATGCCTGAAAGAGTTTTAAAGGGTCTAGCATGATGAAATGTACCGCCAGAAACTAATATGGTTCTGGCGGTACATTTCATATGGTTATCATGCTAGACCCTTTAAAACTCATTCAGATTAAAAACTACACAAATAATAGCATAACCTTCAATAGGTTATGCTATTATTTGTGTAGTTTTTACTCACCTATCTCATAACATTACTGAGTAACGCTGAAAAGTATGTATTTTAAGATGTGTTTTTTAAACTTTTTTTCTCTGAATCTAACAGAGATAAACTGATAACCAAAAACATTGTTGTAAGGAGTATTATGAAGATAATTAAATACTGGGTGACACAGGAGATATATAACACCCCATAGCATGTTTATTTAAAAAGATATTATTTTGAAATTTGGTAGACTTATATACTTAATGCGTGATTGTCCTTTTTTAAGTACAAACAAGACATTTTTTTTACTTCCGGTTTCACCGGAAGTGGCATCTACTTTATTATTTTAATACCTGTATATATTTTTTCTCTTTTCAACTATGTATAGCAAGACGGCTGCTCCAAGGAAGAACTTTATCCAACAGCCGAGCCAACAGCGGTAGTTCTATCTGCAAAGGATATAAAATGCTGTTGGATAAAAAGACGCAGAACAGCACAGTATCAGCACATGAGTGACAATTTCAAGTTTGGAACAAATGTTGGTTACTGTGTTCTTCCTTGGAGCAGCCGAAGATACCATTCGTTTTTAAAATGGCTGTTCCATTAAGTCAAGTTGGCTATGGTATGAAATGTAGCAGTAATTAATGCTTAATGTACTGCGATATCAGAAGAACCCTGGTCCACAATTTTGTGTTTCATATTTGTTTTGTTCTAATCAGTAGTTGAAGAGACTTTGTAGAATTTTTATATTAAAGAAAAATCTCTATAGACTAAATTCCCTAAAAATTCCATAAAAATTAAGATAGAACACTAATTTTAAATTTGATCCATTTGTAAAATATTTATTCATTATTCACTTTTACCCAGCACAATTCATTGTTATATCTAATTTTGCTTGCTTTTAAATAAAATTGTTATCGAAGATTCGTACACTGTAAATTAAGTTTATTAATACAACAAAAATATTTAGGAGGCGGTGCAAACAATGAAAAACGTGAAAAAAGACTCGTCATTATTGTTTGACAAGTAATTACTGTTTGACAGCAATTTAATTAGTGTCATTGTTACGTTATAAATTAACAGGTTTAAGAGTAATTTATTATGTATTCAAAAATGAAAAAGTAGACATGTTATTAATCTATGGCCAATGGCATAAAAATAGTAGACAGCGAAGGGGTAATCACTTATGCAATATGTGGGACAGGTATATGTGCAATGGTGTATAATATCGGGCAATATGTGTGCAATATGTATGCAATATGTATGCAATATTGCACTGGGGGACAGAAAATTTCAAGTGATTGCCCCCTCAGTAGACAGGCTGCTGATTTGTATTGTATGCCCAAAGATATCCCAACAGAAATCACCCACAGAACAATTATTTTCTACGAGTTGAAGATCTGTTTAGAAGATGACCAAATGAACCCGGAAATGATTTTATTGTTGATGAAGAGTCGGAAATTAATGTATTGGCAATTGTCGAAGCAGATCCCACGATTTCGGTAAAGCATATTAAAGAGGAAACCGGTGTAAATCGGGAAACCGCTCACCGTATTTTGAACAAATCTTCAAGTATCAAATACATCAGCACTTATTCCAAAATGACTACCAAAGAAGGTTGGACTATTGCAATTGGTTTTTGGACAGACACAATTTGGACAATAATTTTCATCAACATATTCTACATTCCGACGAGTCTAGGTTCACTAATTTGGGTTTATTCGATCGCAACAACACACGTTATTGGACTCAAGAAAATCCAAAATGCATGAGGAAAAGTGCATATTAGGAACGATTTGGTTTTAATGTCTGGTTAGGGGTACTTGGCACAAGAATTGTTGGATCAATAATAATTTTTGATGGACATTAACTGGTGAAAGATATGTAAAATTTTTGCAAACCCACGTTAAAGATTTATTGGACCAACGCCTGTTAATATTGGCCCAATAAGTTTTCAAAAAGATGAAGCTCCACCACATAGTGGTAGAATTGCTGTGAAACACTTAAATGGAAAATTTGGAGAAAATTAGATGGGGACAAATGGGCCAATTAGATGGCCTCCGAAGTCACTGGATCTTACACCACTTGATTTTTCAAATGAGGCCATCTGAAGGAAACAGTTTATAAAACTCCACTGCAAAATAGGGAAGACTTGGAAATGAGAGTTAGGTTAGCAATAAATGAGATTACTGAATTGCAGTTAGAAAATGTGCTAAGAGGTACTGTAACAAAAATTCGACACTGCAGGGAAAATATTGGCCAACATTTTGAGATTCGTCGATAACAATTTTATTTAAAAGCAAGCAAAATCAGATATAACAATGAATTGTATTGGGTAAAAGTGAAAGATGAATATAAATATTTTACAGATGTATCAAATTTAAAATTAGTGTTTCTATCTTAGTTTTTATGATTTCGGGGATTTAGTCTAAAGATTTTTCTTTAATATAGAAATTCTACAAAGTCTCTTCAAGTACTGATTAGAACAAAACAAATATGAAACACAAAATTGTGTACCAGGGTTCTTCTGATATCATTAATTACCGCTACATTTCATACCATAGCCAACTTGACTTAATGGAATAAAATAGTTCTCAGTAGCCATTTTAAAAGCGAATGGTATCTTGCTATACATATAGTCCCTTGAGGTAAAGCTTTTACCCCAAAAGTTCTGCGACCGCACCGCAAGATATTTTCCGCCCCGTTTTCGAGGGAATACGATGGTGAATACCTACCCTCCAACCACTACCTCTAAACCGAAAAAAACCACGATTTTCCGGTGCTAGGCAATTTTTTATCGGAGAATTTTATTACTGAAAGTTGTTCAGAATTGTCCAAAAACCTTAAACCCAATTTTTACCAAAATAAAAAAATTTAAAAGTTTAAAAAATTGATAAATTTAGAAAATACAAAAAAAGACTACTAATTACTGACAACTACCTGACGGCTTGGGTTTAATTTCAAACAAAATTGTCATGAATTTTTTAAACAAAAAAAACTCATTTAAATGATATTTTCTTCGGCCTTGGACATTATTTTAAACAAAATTTCAATATTTTTTAATTTTGAATAGATTTTGGATTTAGGATTTTTGGACAATTCTGAACAACTTTCGTTAATAAAATTTTCCAATAAAGAATGCCTAGCAACGGAAAATCGGAAAAGGGGGTGGTTTTTTTCGGTTTAGGGGTAGTGGTTGGAGGGTAGATCGGAAAATATTGTCATCATCGTGTTTCCCGCCCTCGAAAACGGGGGAGAAAATATGCTGCGGTCGCAGAACTTTTGGGCTTTTTGCCTTTTTCTGATTTACCTCAAGGGACTAAAGAGAAATTTAAGGAGAATCAGATAGGAAGAAAATATATACAGGGTGCCGGTGAAACCGGAAGTAGAAAAAATGTCTTGTTTGTACTAAAAAAAGGACAATCACGCATTATATAAATCTACCAAATTTCAAAATAATATCTTTTTAAATAAACATGCTACGGGGTGTTACATATCTCCTGTGTCACCCGGCATATTTTTTCAAAGGGTATTACTTCCACGTCCAGTGGAAGTATAGTAACGACAAAAAAATTTTTTAAAATTTTTATTGTCCAAATAGGCTTAAAATGTCATGAAACGTCGAGATTTTAAGTTTGACTTAAGTTATTGACTTGAAATTTGGTACACATATGTACTTTAACGAGATCTAGAACTAGATTATATTTTCATCTTGTTCCGTCAAAGGGTTGGGGTGTAAATTGGAGTAAATTTGGGGTAAATGGGTAAATCAAGCAGGTAAGAGTCCACGAAATTGGTATTTAGTATATACAAGAGAAGCTAAGGTCTCAAAAAAAAATTTTGGCATTAGCCACCTCCATTACCACCCCCACCCCCTTATTAAAGGGGATGGAAAAAAATTGTGATTTAGTGTATGTACAGAAACCAGAAACCTCAAAATATTTTTTTACTTCATCCACCCCCCACTACCACCCCCACCCCACTACCGATGTGGGGTATCGTTTTATGGGTTTTTGGGGTAGAAGATTTCAAATATTATATTATTAAAGTTCCATAAACAATTATTTTCACATACAAAGTTTTTTCGTTGTGAGTGACTTGGATAGAGAATCTGGATGTGGAAGTAGTGATTCCTTGGGCAGCGGTTTTTTTATAGGGTTTCATCAGAGTACCACCTTAGAAAAATTCTTAAATATAATATGCATATGTAGATAAACTGGTAAATGTTTCATCAAAATCCGACTGCTGCAACATTAGTCTATGTAATGAAGGTAAAAATAGTGCAAATATTTCGTGCAAAGACGAGATTACCTTTCCCCCCCGTTTTCGAGGGTGCTGAAAATTATGGAAGTGGTGGGAGAAGTTTTTGACCGCCGTAACCCCCTGAAACGGCCAAAAACCACCCCTTTTATGGGGATCCCTTTATGTTTTTTCATGGTAGATGGATAATATTGGATATCTGACCATAGTTTTCAATTAGGATCAACTTTTCTTAATAACGATTGTCGATATTGTAATAAAATTTACATTTTTCGACAAACCTCGTATACGACTGCAAAAAATTGATATCTGATTGTTTCATTTTGGGTTTTAGGCCATGCAAGAATAACTTTTTTTCAAAAAATCGATAATAAAAAAGTTTCCCATATGGTGCCGACTTAGTTGGACACACTGTATATTCTCATATTACTGGGTAACATACATATGGGGAAATACAGTACAGTATAAGCTACCCCTTGCGAATGCAAATATACCTATATAGTTCAGTCAACGGGGGGTTTCACCTCTAATTTGAGTGCTAATGAATGGATTTTGATGAAACCTTGTGCAATGTGTTTGTAATGACATTAATAAAGAAGTTAAAACAAAGATTAGAGTAGGAAATGACCGGAAGGGGTAGAAAACACCCCTTTTATAACCCAAAATAAGATGTCACTCTTGTGAATTTTTTCGAAAAATGCATATTTCTCGAGATATAGCCACTCGAAAATTCCTAAAAATGGGGAAGGGGAAATGAAAAAGTTGAAAAAAAATCTGAAGAAATTCGGGTGAATGTATCATCGAAATACAAGACTTTTTTATCTGCAACTTTTCTGTAAAGTGCGTTTTCACAGAGTTCTTTCGGAAAAACCTGAAAAACTACCTTTATCTTTGACATTGTAGCACTTTAAAAATATGTAATTTAAAAAATTGAAAATGTGCAAAAAATATAGTACATTATTTATCGTCAAAAACTGCCTTTAACTCGGAAAATTAGCAAGTTACAAAAAAGAGACAAAAAACGTTTGCATACGTTTGAATTTTTCAAATTTTTAAATTACATATTTTTAGAGCGCTACAATGTCTAAGATAGGATTTCAGGTTTTTCCGGAAATACTCGGTGAAAACGAACTTTACAGAAAAGTTGCAAATAAAAAAAAGTCTTGTATTTCGATGATACATTCACCTGAATTTTTTCAGATTTTTTGTTCAAATTTTACATTTTCCCTCTCCCATTTTTAAGAATTTTCGAGTGGGCATATCTCGAAAAATATGTATTTTTCGAAAAAATTCACAAAAAGAAAAACATCTTATTTTGGGCCAAAAAAGGTAAATACGCGTTTTTTTTCCATTTTTGACCTAATTCTACAAGTTACAGAACCCGTGATAAAAGAGGTGTTTTCTACCTCTTCCGATCATTTCCTACTCTAATATTTTTTTAACTTTTTTATTAACGTCATTACAAACACATTGCAAAAGGTTTCATCAAAATCCATTCATTAGCATTCAAGTTAGAGATTTTGGTCATTTTAGCACTCCGTTGACTACACTAATAGTTTTTTTCCCGGTTGGACTATATCCACGTCATTTTCCCGGTTTTCCCGATTTTCCCGGTTGGTAGACACCCTGTATGTTGATTATGTACTCTACGGTAAAAGCTACACCAGCATCAAGCCCTATACTTGTGATTGTCTTTAATGGCAATAGAAGTGGGTGCTGTTCACATGTAGTATTTATTTTATACTAGGTATCTCTGGAACAATTCACCCAGCCGAAATTTTGTCAAAAATGTTCGAACATCACTAGTGATGACACTAGGTATTTCTCTGGTTATGTCAATAATATTCGAAAAAGACAATTTATCTATCGTAATAAATCATGATAGTGATGATAAATAAAAAAATATAAATAAAACTTGAATTTACTATTTGAATCGAATAATTATAACCTGTAGAGTGGGCGGAACCATGGACCGACTGGACATTTATTTATTTTTCACTATATTGCAGCAGTTGTATTTTGCTGAAACATTTATCAGTTTATCTACATATGTATATTCAAGAATTTTTCTAAAGGTGCATATTCATTAGAGCATTCGTTCCGCATGAGCACTGAATGAGCATCGAATTTGCTCAGGTAGTACTCGGACCGAGCTCGTTCGGTTTTGCGAGATGAGCCGCATGAGCACTGATCCAGTTGATCCATGAAACGAACACTGAACTACATAAATGTATATTATATACAAGTATTATAATAGCAAGTGCTAGTTTTCTCATGATATATTATTTATCGATAAAAAAGAAAAAACGAAAGCGTTGGTGGCAAAAAAGATATACAGAAGACGAAAAAATCAAATATTACAACAATTAACTCTCGAACCGCAGAGCCATCAGTTTAAAAACTTTGCAAGGATGTCACCGGAAGATTTCACAATTTTACTGAATATAATTAAAAACAAAAAAAGCAGGATACTTACTAACTTTAGAAAATTTATTACCCTGGAAGAGAGATTAGCGGCTACTTTAAGATTTCTTGCAACTGGGGACTCCTTTCAAGTTTGCAATACCTTTTTAAAATGTCCAAACAAGTAATTTCAACAATTGTACCAGAAGTAAAGCAAATTTTATTTATTTTTTATTATAACAGTTGATCTATACTCTCTATATATTAGATCGACATCGAACTTTGTATTAACAAGTCCACACTGAGCATGAACGAGCACATGTTCAGATAATGCTCGCTTTGATGTACCGACAGGTTTTAGCTCAGCTCGGCGTCCACACTGTCCGTTCATTTGCTCATTCCGCGCTCGTTCAGTGCTCATGCGGAACGAATGCTCTAGTGAATATGCACCTTACGGTGGTCACTCTGATGAAACCCTATAAAAATACCCTTTGAAAAAAATTTGTTTAATAAAAATATTAGTAGTTAAGCGAGATAAAAAATTTATTTAATTATTTTTATAATACTTCCTATAATGTTTTTGGTTCAGCACTTTGTCTATATTAGATTCAGAGAAAAACAAGTTTAAAAAATACATCTTAAAATACATACTTTTCAATGTTACTCAGTAATGTTATGAGATAGGTGAGTAAAAACTATATAAATAATAATATAAATGGATAACCTATTAAACAAAATAGTAGTTGTCGTATTCGGCTCTGGGGGCACATTTCATATGGTTATCATGCTAGTCCCTTTTTAGTTGCATCTTAACCTATGCATTAGACCCTGAATACCACCTAGGACCAGAGTACTCATTGAGACAAATTCAACGAGCCCAAACTCGACAGAGTTCCATTATATTATTGTTAGGTTCCATAATACTGCACTATGATTATTATGCTTCCATAATATTGTATTGTCATCAGAACTACATGTGTATACAAAATTTCAGCTCAATTGGACATCTTATCTCGAAAGAGTTCTATTATATTATTGTTGGCTTCCATAATATTGTAACCAGTGGTACCATAATATTGTATTGTCATCAGAACTACACGTGAAAGCAAAATTACAGCTCAACTGGACGTTTTTAAGTGGTTCAAAACTGACTTGCAAGAATCCTCCCAAATATACTAACATACAAAGCAAGTTAAATAAAAGCTTGTAATAAATTTTTAAAAAACTACATTTATCACCTTTCTTATTTGTCTCGAGCATGTTTTCGCTCAATGTAACACCTTTTCTAACTAAAATGCCAATTTTCAAGTTGTTATAACTTGAAGACAATCAATTTATATGAAAAGTTGCATAGAACATTTTCTTCTCAAAATTTGATTATCTTTCAGCTCAAATATTATTTTTTTTTAGGTCCACCCTCTGAAAAGGGGTGGCATCCACCCCCTATATATTAGCAAGCCTCTGTATATAGTCCACTCAAATTAGGAAAAAAAACGCCGTTTTAAAGAAATATTTTGAACAGCAGTTTCTTTGCATAGATAGTAAGTACTCAACTTTTAGAACAATTTTTTGATTGTTCTAAATCTATCTCAAAAATCATGTCTTTTTTCGCATAAGCAAAAAATTGTTCTAAAAGTTACGTTTTTTCGTGTTTTTTTTCATTTATACTTTCATATCTCGAAAAGTACACATTTTTAAGGCTAAACGAACATAAATAAACGTGTTCAGAATATGATTGCTTACAAAAAAGCTTCTAGACATTTTCCCGATTATCCCATTGGTTTTTTCGGAAAAGCGACTTGAAAAATATATCTATGTTTCTTCGTGTTTTTTTTTATTTTGAATGCAAATATCTCGAAAAGGACGCAATTTTAGGGTTAAATGAACATAACTAAACTTATTTAGAATGAGATTTTCTACAAAAAAACTTCTATACATTTTTCGATCATCCCATTGGTTTTTCTGGAAAAGCTTGAACAATATATATACTTGCTTTTTCGTAATTTTTCTTTTCATTTGGACGTATATATCTCAGAAAGTACGCACTTTTAAGGCTAATGAACATTACTAAACTGTTCAGAATGTGATTTCCTACAAAAAAGGTTCTATACAACGTGATCTACCAGGATATGCGGAAAATTTAACAGTAGGTTGTCCCCACCGAAAGGAGTAAAAAAATGAATTCGGAATTTTTTAAAAAATGACCAAAAAAATTACCTTTTTTTTTTTTTGTAGGAATGCGCCGCCAATGACTTCAACTAATCTAACGTAACGCGGTACAACCATATCACTTTATCAGACTTGGGATTGACACTACTGACAGCAAAGCTGGATAATAAGATAGAAGTGACTTTTGGTTTTAATCAAATCACACTACAAAAATACCGAAATAAATCGAAGACGTTGATCTTATGCTGAAATGAAAAGCAGATATACGAGATATTTAGTTAAACCGGTCAATGACACGGCCGTGTAACTATTGTTCGACCGGAAGCAAAAAACGCGGCTGTCTAGGGGTCTACACACGATCCAGTGGCACGGAGCCAGCCTTGTCGGCATGCTTTGAACTCATTCGTAAAAGTGAATTGGTCCGCTGGAATTCCAATTATCTTCAAAGCGTACCAACAATGTTGACTACCTGCCGCTGGATCGTGTGTAGACCTCTTTTTTTGATCTCGCCGGCCGGTTCACTTTTTTTGCCAATTAAGGAATACGTTATTTCGCCAGTAAGTTCGTCGACCTCTTCAGAATTAGGTCAGGACTTACTCAACATCAGTAGTGTACCTTTGCAAATTGACTAATAATTTAATATACTAAATTATCTCAGAATCCTCTAAAATTTTGCAGGGGCTTTCCCACATTGAAGACTAGCACACCATTTTATTTTCCGCATTTCTTGGTAGATCACGTTGTATATTTGAGTCAAAATGAAAAAAAAAAAAAACAAGAAAAAGCAAATATATATATATATATTCTTCAAGAAGTTTTTCCTGAAAAACCAATGGGATAATCGGAAAAATATATAGGAGCTTTTTTGCAGGAAATCTCATTCTCAACAAGTTTACTTATCTTCATTTGGCCCTAAAATCGCGCACTTTTCGAGATATTTGCATTCAAAATAAAAAATACACGAAAAAAACACACACACACACACATATATATATATATATATATATATATATATATATATATATATATATATATATATATATATATATTTCAAGTCGCTTTTCCGGAAAAACCAGTGGGATAATCGGAAAAATGTATAGAACATTTATTCTATTCTGAACATGTTTACCTATGTTCGTTTAGCCTTGAAAACGCGTACTTTTCGAGATATATACGTCTAAATGAAAAAAAAACACGAAAAAACGTATATATATGTATATATCTCAAAAATAATTTCTTTTTTTTTCTGCGCATAAGCAAAACCTTGTTCTAAAAGTTGAATACTTACTTCCAATGCAGAGAAACTGCTGTTCAGAATTTTTCTCCGCTACTTTCCTAATTTGAGTGGACTAATACATAGAAACTTTTCTTTGATGCATTTAGTATTGAGTTGCCAAAAATGAACGGAATCTAATTCATATGACATTATTCCAAAGTTATAACTTCTAGTTATTGTATTAAGATGTCAGTTCATGAAAATAAACAAAATAAGTAATTTATTACCACGAAATAGGAAAAAACTATTACTCTTACACCATAATGTGAAAACAGAAGAACATTCAAAAATGTATATTTAGGTTTGTCAAACTAATTAAATTACATTAAATATATTTTACATTTATTAAAAGAATCTTTTTTTTTCAGGTTATTTGTAGACACCAGGCCTCGAACGAAAACCCAACGAAATGTCAAAGAAGTAGATTTGTTTTATATTTAGGTACAGATAGCTTGTTTTTCATTAAAATTCATATATTTTCTATTACATATCGATATCATTCATTTTATTTGCGTTGTAAAAAAAGAACTGTTCTCTGTTTGATTTGATTATCTTTATTTTACATTGCAGATGAAAAATAAGAAAAAAAAAAGACCTCTTGTTTTTACTCCGAGAGTTTGTATATTCGGTCAAAACCAAATAGGTACCTTGTCTGATAACATTTTGTGATTAAAAATTGGTGAATACTGCAACTTTTGTAATTTTATTACAATTTAATTTAAAGCACAATAGTTTACTCATAATATGTAATAATTGCAAAAGTATAAAAATTTCATTATTATTATTATAGGTACCAGGCATCTGTCAATAATCTTTGAGCACAGAGGTTGCAAGGAATTAATAACTGTGCAATATAGTGTGCAGAAATATTAGTGAAGTACTTGATAAAAAAGTAAAAAACAAAAACCACCACATAAATCAGAAAATAAAAGTCTTGAGAAATATTTGAAGTACCTATGTACTATCGTGTAAGTGCACAATTTTTCACAGCGGTTAACTCCTCGAGAAGTTGAATAACTAATTTACTACAAAAACAAGATTATCAAAATAGTTTTCGAAATGAATTCAGTCGGTGCCTCAAAACAATGAATAGTACGTTTTAAACGAGGTTTTAAAACAAGTGTCAAAAATAACAACATCCGATAAACCTATATCAATCTGGACATTCCTGGAGTGTACCAATGATTCTATTGAAAACTTATCTGTTCCGTGCTGTACAATGACAGTGACCTCGACAGGGACCAAGAAGTCCTCGATAAAAAAAAATTAACAAATAGGTATTTTCTCAATCTGATAGATGGAAACTTTTTTTTATCTGCAGAGAACTAAAAAAATATATATCCGAGGATGGTTTAACACGGCGTCGATAACTTAAAGATGATGAAACTTCAAATTATTTCAATATATAAATAGTATTCCATATTTTTTTTTGAGGTTTGACTTTTTGTCCCTAAACATTTTTTCTATTTAATGAGTTTTAGCTATATTTTTTTTTACTACAAGTAGTCTGTCCCTTTCAGCCAATAAAAAACTGGAGTTTTGTAAAGGTTAATTAATATTTATAATTTTGATCAGCAACTAATTCAAACAGTCCTATCAGCAAAACGTCAATGTTTCTAATAAAAAAAGATTTTTGATTGAAAACAAAACCGTTATGTTGTTATCGATATGGGAATGTGAATACTCTAATTATTTAATTAACGTGTATACATATATTTGTCTAAAATACCAAGTATTTTATTAACGTAAATTCGATATAGACAACATTAAATTGTACTCACCGGAGGCCAAAGCTATTGTACATTCTTGAGGATCAACTGTAAATAAACGTCCTTCATATCGGATATCTGCTTTCGATATTAGACTTATTTTGGAGCCCAGCTCCGGCATTCCCGTTGTCATTATACGCAAAAACTTTTAACGTTTTGATGGCGGCGATGTTAACCGATTCTCTGGGCAAACTAAATAATTTTCTGATTAGATATTCGTTAATGGCGTACCACAAACAGCTGGAAGAAGTGACGTTAACCAGGTCTACAAACACATTTTAACAACTAATGTTCCGTTCTCCCTAAATAAATAACCCCAGACTTACTATTACGTAAACTGTCAAAGTCAAAATCGAATTTTTTGACTTCTTCTGAATGTAAGTTTGCTTTTCGTTCATCTAGGCTCTCTAAAATCAATTTATGCAATTCATTTAAGTATTAACCTCTTTAGTTACATTTGAACCTAGAAAATTTACTCTGCCATCAACACCCTCCGAACAACATGGCTGCGACGGTGGGACGAATTTGCGGAGCAGGTCTCCTAAAATCATCTAAAGGATCTTCAATCACTCAGGTAGTATAAAGTTTATATTTTTAAATAATCATAATACATCTGCAAAATATATATGCATATAGCTTTTTATTTTATTTACAAGTTAATTGGCAACATTAAACTATATAATACCTTCTTATACTTAATACTGGGGCATTATGTCATTCTTTCTACACATATTTTCTTTACTTTTAATAAAACCAAAAAAATAAAATTATCCTGTTTCTATTTTTTTGTGATTATGTAATATTGATTTATAACTTTCACACTTTGCAGGTTACTTCCTATTCAACAAGAGATTGGACTAGAAGCAGGAAAGCAGTAAGTTCATTTGTAAATTAATATAGTTAGATTTATGTAGTGTTCTTGTGTATACATTATCAGTTTAAAATTGTATGTACATTTTAGCTGTTAGGAAGTTTGGGTGTGTTGGCCGGAGGTGCTGGAGCCTTATTATTTGCCCTTGATAGATCAGTCAAAGCCTCCGAGCTTGAATTACATGCTCCAAAGAATGTGTGGACCCACACTGGTGTTTTTAGTGCCCTTGACCATGCTAGGTTTGTAATAATTTTATTTTCTTATAAGGATATGATCTTATCACTTTTGTCCTGTATCATTCCATTTCCAAATATGTTTAGGAATGTCATCAAAAAGATTGATATACAAAATTAGACAAAATGTTACTATGTCACTGTCACTACTCGTTCGTGGGAAAAAATCGACAACCAGAATAGATTCACTATAAATTCTTTTATACCTATATGATTGCTAAAAGAAATGGCCATTTACAGCCTTTCGGTTAGTTCTGATTTTAGATGAAAAAAATTACTTTGTACTTAATGTGAAATTTTCATTAACAAAAAACTTATTTATTTAAAGAATTTAAGGTAGTTCTGTCGATACAGTCCAAACGAAAAATTATTTTGACACATCATGAAGAACGTGAAATACTTCATCTGTGAAATAAGAACTTCTAATACCTATAGACCGTACTTGGTGCCAGCCGATTGCGTTTATAAATATTGTAAATTATATACGCCATAACAATCGTACTGCCACTGACGTTTGTAACTTGCCAATTGTTTTATGACTCGAAAAGAAAAAGGGATAAGAAAAAGAGTTTTAGTCGTTTTGCTATACTTAAATATGTGTATGTATATAGCATGATTTCATTGTAAAATGCTACATAGAAAAGCGTTCGGATAAGGTCGAACACGTAATTGCAATAGAGGGAATTGACAGTTAAGTGAGGCGATGCCTCCCATGCTGACTTCGTTTATCAAAATTTGTCACAGCGATAACGACCACAGCACAGCAGCTACTCCGAATGTTTGAGTATGAACAAGGGCTATTCCTATGTAATGTCAAAATATGAAAGCATGGTATGTGCATCTATGTATACATTTATTGAGCATCATTGTTAGATGATATTCCTACTCTCTTGCATTTTTATGATTTTCCTACCTTATAATTGGAGTTTTCTGTTTGAGTAATGTACCGCTCAATAAATTAATAATTGAAATGAATAAACTATCAGTGTTTAGTAATCGATTTACAACTGAAAGAATTGTATCAATTAATTTTTCAAACAGATTTACTTCAATATAACATGAGGGGCAAAGCGCAGCTCAAAATTTGTACGCCAGATTTCCCCTTTTGCAATCATGTCCCTGATTTTTCTTAGATTTCCTGTGATTTCCCCCCAAATTTAATTTCGCTAAAATCAATGAATACATCTAAAATATCAATGTAGGTAGATACAGATATTTTAGACTTAAAACTTTCATCTCCGGACAAAGATTGTTTCTGACATTTCAGATTTTTTTTGGAATATTTTTTATCTATCTATGTAATTTGGTCTAAAGAACTGAATTTCACCCACTTCTAATTGTTGTATCATCATGAAATTTGGCAGTTGTGTGGAACTCTGATGACAATACAATATAGTATGCTCAATATTATAATATGTTCTAAATGGCCGCCGCCCCAAGATGACGGATTATCATATTCTTTACAACCCCCTTGTTATGGGTTTCAAAAGAAAGGGCTTGATAAGTAGAGGACAAATATCTGATCAAAACTTAAAAATTCAAAATGGCGGCGTCAACATAGCGGATAGGTTTTATCAATTATCGTCAGATTTCCTTGATATGGGTATCAAAAGAAAAGACTTACTAAGTATAAAACAAATATGTGATCAAAACTTAAATATTCAAAATGACGGCGTCAACATGGCGGATAGGTTTTATCAATTATCGTCGGATTCGACGGAAAATCGGTATCTCAGTATCGATATCGGTGTCGGAGGTTGCAGATTACAATTATCCGATTCAAATTTAACAAATTGTTGGTTTTTTCGAAAGTGCCAAAATTCTCTCCTTAAATATGAGACTAAAAAGTAAAAAAATAAATTAATATTTTAAAAAACTAAAAAAACATGCTTTTATAAATACTGCACTAAAAGGCAAAAAATAATCATCTCTCATTCTGCCTCTTCTCTCTGTCTACCTCGTAAGGGCCGTAAGGTTTAATAATTAAAACGCTGAAGACATCATTAGATTAAATGAAAAGCGCCCCATGCGTCTATACTCAAATATTATACTTAATTAGTTTTTTTAGTTTTTTAAACTATTAATTTTTTACTTATAGTGGAGTCAAATTAGGACTGATAAATTCGCAATGTGAATTGTCTGGCCAGGGCGGTTTTTTTATTTTAACGTGTTCACTGGGTCAACTATAGTTCACATTTCAGTTTTGCAGTTTCTGCGAGGTCGGCGTATTGTTTATTTAAACAATTTAATTTTTTAGACCGTGTTTTTCATCGGTTATCTTTGAATATCTCAAAATCTATAAGTCCTATGGAAAACAACAAAGAGAAGGAAAATGTTCGTTTTGAGTTGTCTAACAAAAGTACATAAACTATAATTCTTTCCAATAATTGTTATTATTATTTTAAAAAAATTGAACATTGCAAAATTATGCGTTTTTAAACGAATTGCTGTTATTTCAAAAATAAAGGATAATTTTCAATGAAATTTTGGAAAAATATGGCTCTTATAAAGTATAATCACTGCTTAAAATTTCAAATCTAAATGATTATTAAAACGGGTCAAATATACAATTGTTGCTAAAACTTTGCACCCTTGTGAAATCCTGCCATCAAATCCGAGAAATGTGTACGATGCCTCAAATTGTAGCTTTTTATAAGTACTTTAAGATCACGAAGGAAAAAATTTTTTTTTTCAAAATTTAAACCGTTTTTATTGCATTTGTTTATAATTTTTGAAATTTTAATAATAAACAAATTCAAATAACTGAATGGTTTTTTTATGAAATCAAAATCGGTAAACGATTTATGAAAGTAGATTAAATAAGCCATCTTTCAAAAAAAAATTTAGTGCTCTGCTTGCATTTGGAGCAGAGATACGTTGGTTTTTGCGTTTCGATCACTTATAAATAAAAAAATTGATATTTCATTTTAAAATTCGGGCTGAGTATTCCCCAGTGCTTATATTTTTGTCCCAGCTAGTTGAAAATAATCTAGAACTACATTTTTCAAAATTGCATCTAATAAAACGTCTTTGAAATCATATCATAATTCGCGGTTGACAGGTAATATTTCCCTCTCCCACTCATCGTATTTCGCAAACTAGGTAACTAAGACAACTAACGCAATATCTCTCTCGATTTCCACCTTACCGAGATATATATTTTTTAATTAATCGTCTCTTTTCACAAATTTTGATTATTTCATTTAATTTAACGTGAAATAATTTGTTTAATTTTTTTTTGAAATTGCAGTGAATTTTTAATTTCTTTATTTTTGTTTTATTGGAATGTTCTTTCTTTTAAATGTTGTTTGTTTAGCTTTTGTTTATAAAAGAAAGAGAACAATAACAATTTAATTTATCTACCGTGTTTTCCATTAGTTTTCTTTGAATATTTCGAAATCTATAGGTCCTATGGAAACCAGCAAAAGAAAACGTTATACAACAAAAGTACATAAACTATAATTTATTCCAAATGTTATTATTATTAAAAAAAAAATTAAATATAGCAAAATTAGACGTTTTTAAACCAATGATTGTTCTTTCAAAAATAATGGATTTTCAATGAAATTTAAGAAGAATGTGATTCTTATAGAGTAGTCACCATTTAAAATTTTAGATCAAAATATTTATTAAAACTGCTAAAAAAAGCAATTGTGGGTATGAAAGTGAGAAAGATTATCTGTTTGATATGGTGCGTGTGAGTGATGATACAGATTCTACACAGAGTGCCGATAATAAAAATTGCTAAGATAATTTTGTAATTCATTAAAAATATCTTATTTTTAACATAGTTTTTAAGAATTAATACTTACAATGTTAAGTCAAACTAATTATAGAAAATATAATTTGCAAAGACACAAAGATAAATAAAATAAATGCATCTATGGTTAATTGGGCACAAAAATAATCTATAGAAAAAAACTAATTCATTTCTGTTACGAGTTATTGTTTGGAGTTAAATTAAGGATAAAAAAAAGGTAATTAAAGGATTCTTCTGCTGCAGGAATTGTACTGTTTTAGTTTATTTTTGATGTAATAACATGCAATGAGAAATTTTGGATTACATCTTATCGTTGCTTCATATGAAATTTAAATAATTAATGTTGCAGCATTAAAGTCTTTCTATTTTCGGTACTAGTAATCACATCACAAAAAATAAAAATCCAAATCTCTTGCAATAAAATTTAGAATAAAACTAGACTTATGAAACAACATTCAAAATTATTAATAATGGCCCTTTTTGTATAATTTAAAAAATTTAATATTGCATACATTCTAAAGATAGTGAGTGAAATATGTGCTTTTTATTGAACTAAGACTTGTTGGAAAATTTTACCGCAAAATGTTTATTTAAACGACTAAACAATGTGTAAAACTGTAATGTAAGATGTAACACATATCTGATGAGTTTCGGATTTTTAACGTAATCGCTAATGGTTTGACTTATTTTGAAAAGGTTACAATGTTTCTTTGGGTATCAAAAGTTTCAGAAACACAAATATTTTAAACCCTAAAGTGTGTTGTCTGGCATAACCACTCGCTTTTGTTGCATTGTTTGGAACATGTTTTTTGGTTAGTAATTTTCCCGCACGAATCAACCATATTATTATATAACTGCGATATTTTATTTATACTAGCGTCTTTTACATTGTATATACCAATTATTTTATTTTTTTCACATGTTTTATCTCATATACTTTTTAGTTCGCCTATCCTGCGAAAGAATATTGTGTTTATAATTTAATTTCCTATTTAATCCGATCTGGCCTTGTTCCGCCCAGCCTTTCAATTGGCATGACGATTCGTATCGGGGATGTCTGGGTGGCTCGGAACAAGTGCTCGGGAGGACAATATGTTATATATAATTTAAAATAAATTTATTTTTGATTTGATTTGATGACTAGCTCAGAATACGAATGTTTCTGATTTAAATCTAGATGGCAGAAAATTTTTATTATTGTATCAGTGATATTAAAAATTTTACAAAAATTTTGTGCATGAACTTAAGGTTAGTTCTAGTTAGGTTGGTTTTCTTTTTAATGAGTATATCACTAGATAAAATTAACTGTTGAGTGACTTTATTAAAGATTTTGACTTGCGTGCTTTTAGTGGCTCTATTAATGTTTCAACTTTCGACGTCTAACAACGGCCTCCTTAAAATTTCATTAAACAAAGCCCCTTTGAAGATTTTTAAAACAGTGTGCAACCTACACAAATTTAAAAAACATCTATTGCATTATTTATGAACAAAAGCTAAACAAATTATTTTGCATTTAATTAAAATGAATAATCGACATTTATGTACAAAGCAGTTGATTAAAAAAAGGCGACAAAAACTATAGCAACAAAAAATTTATTGCATTTTTTTTATAAACAAAAGCTAAACAAATTAGTTTACGTTAAGTTGAAGTAAACTATAAGGAATCTACGCAAAAAAACAACACATTTAAAAGAAAGAACATTCCGATAAAACAAAAAATAAATAAATTAAAAATTCACTGCAATTTCAAAAAAAAAAAATTGGACAAATTATTTCACATTAAAGGACCCCGGAACAAAACCCATGAAAATGTTGATTCGGTGGAATCGGCTGAAATTTTGGTATTTTGTAGTTCAAGTCATGCTGATTGAAAGTTCTTATCACATCGAGCCAATCCTATGGACAGTTTTTGAGATATGGCTTGTCAAAGTTAGGTAATTTGCGTCATTTTAGACATTAAAGAACTTTTTACTCTTAAACTATTAATTTTAGCAAAAAGTTGCAAGGGTCGAAATATTTTTGTTCAAGTCCAATAAAGCTCAAGAATTTTTTTCAAAATTTTTTTATTTATTTTTAGGTTAGGTAAAATATATATATGTCCTATTCTGGCATGCTTCGGTGGGATTGGCTGAAACTTTGCTATTTTGTAGTTAAAGTCATGCTGATCAAAAATTCTCATTGCACTGAGTCAATCCTATGGTTTTCGCTCCAGGAGTGCCTGAAGAGCTTAACAACGAGGTAACGGGTAATCTATATGTACGTGTTTATGAATGGCTTCCAGCATGTTTGTGTACTGCGTGCGTTTGGGTGTATGTATGTATATGCCCGTGTATACAGGGTTCTCCGGAAATACCGATGACAAACTTCCGGTGCAGATTCTACGTGCAAAAATATGTTCGCAAATACCTTGAGCAATGGCCCTTTGAAAATGGCACCGAAAAATTGATTATTATTTTATATTTCAGAAACCTTTTGATTTACAGGAACGCGGCTTTATACGCATATTGAACAATAATACAAACTTATTTTTACATTATTTTTTA
The DNA here is from genome assembly GCA_936432065.2 of Rutpela maculata. Taxonomy (NCBI): domain Eukaryota; kingdom Metazoa; phylum Arthropoda; class Insecta; order Coleoptera; family Cerambycidae; genus Rutpela; species Rutpela maculata. The sequence goes on from OW386285.2 coordinate 172,421,048, forward strand.
AAAACGTTTTCTACCGTAAGTGGGTGGTATTATTATTTTTTTCACTTTGGTACAAGAATCTTCACTAATTAAAAATACGCAAAAAATGTCCTCTTTCATTTTAGTCGTAGGACCGTTTGTGAGAAAAATCTTTCTAATGAGTTTGATACGGAATCGCTAAAAACACAAGCGTATTATGGGTTTTGGGGCACGCACGGCATGAAAATCACAGAAAATATCCATCAATGATTCTTCTTCGAACGATACGTGATGCTGGAAACAGAGCATTTCTTCCTGAAAATCTTATTGATGTTCTCAATGTTTAAAAACTAAGAAAAAAAGAATATTAAAAAACAACAAAAAGTAAAAATAAAGAGATAGTAAGTGAAACCAAAAAAATGGGATCACTCTGGTTGGCAATGAGAACGCTCTCATAAGAAACATAGTGCCAGTAAGAGCAGGTTCTTTGATAAAAATAATCACACACACGCACGCACGTACACAAACCCGCTGGAAGCCATTCATAAACACGTACATATAGATTATCCGTTACTTCGTTGTTAAGACTTTGAGGCACTCCTGGAGCGAAAACCACTCATAGGATAGACCCAGTGCAATAGGAATTTTTGATCATGACTTTAACTACAAAATAGCAAAGTTTCAGCCAATCCCACCGAAGCATGCTGAAATATGACATATATATATATATATATATATTTTACCTAACCTAAAAATTGATAAAAAAAAATTTGAAAAAACTCTTGAGCTTTATTGGACTAGAACAAAGATATTTTGACCCTTGCAATTTTTTGCTAAAGTCAATAGTTTAGGAGTAAAAAGTTCTTGAATGTCTAAAATGATGCAGATTACCTAACTTTGACAAGCTGTATCTCAAAAACTATCCATAAGATTGGCTCAATATGATAAGATCTTTTGATCAGCATGACTTGAACTACAAAATACCAACATTTCAGCCGATTCCACCAAATCAACATTTTCATGGGTTTTGTTCCGGGTCCTTAAATGAAATAATCAAAAGTTACGAAAAGAGACGATTAATTAAAAAATATATATCTCGGTAAGGTGGAAATCGAGAGAGATATTGCGTTAGTTGACTTAGTTACCTAGTTGCGAAATACGATGAGTGGGAGAGGGAAATATTACCTGTCAACCGCGAATTATGATATGATTTCAAAGACGTTTTATTAGATGCAATTTTAAAAAATGTAGTTCTAGATTATTTTCAACTAGCTGGGACAAAAATATAAGCACTGCGGAATAATCAGTGTGAATTTCAAGATAAAATATCAATTTGTTTATTTATAAGTGATCGAAACGCAAAAACTAACGTATCTCAGCTCCAAAAGCAGGCAGAGCATTAAATTTTTTTTTGAAAGATGGCTTATTTAATCTATTTTCATAAATCGTTTACCGATTTCGATGTCATAAAAAAACCAGAGAGTTATTTGAATTTGTTTATTACTAAAATTTCGAAAATTATAAACAAATGCAATAAAAACAGTTTAAATTTTGAAAAAAATATTTTTTCCTTCGTGATCTTAAAGTACTTATAAAAAGCTACAATTTGAGCAGTCGTACACATTTCTCGGATTTGATGGCAGGATTTCACAAGGGTGCAAAGTTTTAGCAACAATTGTATATTTGACCCGTTTTAATAATCATTTAGATTTGAAATTTTAAGTGGTGATTGTACTTTGTAAGAGCTATATTTTTCCAAAATTTCATTGAAAATTATCCTTTATTTTTGAAATAACAGCAATTCGGTTAAAAACGCATAATTTTGCAATGTTCAATTTTTTTTAAATAATAATAACAATTGTAAAGAATTATAGTTTATGTACTTTTGTCCCACAACTCATAACGAACATTTTCCTTCTCTTCGTTGTTTTCCATAGGACTTATAGATTTCGAGATATTCAAAGAATACCGATGAAAAACACGGTCTAAAAAATTAAATTGCTTAAATAAACAATACGCCGACCTCGCAGAAACTGCAAAACTGAACTGTGAACTACAGTTGACCTACTGAATATGTTAAAATAAAAAAACCGCCCTGACCAGACAATTCACATTAAAATCCTAATTTGACTCCACTATTATATGATTGCTCACTTCCCATTCTTGAAAATAAGTACCACTAACTGATGCACTTGTTGGCAGGGCCCCCACAAGGGGGGAGGGGGGTACCGTGGTACCGCAATATTCGCCCATTAATTATGAGACCTGGACAAATTTTTTTTTCGCACATCTCCTTCCCTCTCAATTATTAACCTTCCGTTAGTCGCTTGTATCTACCAGATACATGGAGGGTTTGTATTTCGCCCCACCAGTTAGTTTATGCGTTGACAACTCCCACCAATCCAGTACCTTCCTCACGTATTAGACTCGTTCTAACAGTGCACCAACTGGTTTCGTACACAAAAGTACTTTTGAAATATTGACGTTTTGTATCTCACAGATACAAGCGACTCCTGTGGTAAGTTTTTGTAAATATGTTTTTTTTGCATGTTTTTGTCAGTTTCAAAGTTGAATTGGATATTTATTAGCTGTGTAAAATTGCATCGTTCAATTACATTTGCTACTATTGAAAAAAATGATATGTATCTAGGAGATACATGCGACCGCTGATGTCATTTTTATTTTATTTAGGCGATAAAATGGATTCCACACTCAAAAAGTATGATTTGACGAATGAAGATGACTGTGAGGAGCTGAGAAATCTATTGTTACAATAGGAAAGTGATGATGAAAATCAAAGAATAGATATAGAAGGTAAAGACAGTGACACAGACGCATATGTTTATGTTGAGGAGCGGGAAGAAAATTCTGAGAGCGAACAAAGTGATTCTTCTGCAAGTGAAGGTGATGAAGAAGATAATGCAACATATTTTGTTGGAGTTCAAAGGAAAAGAAATATTGTAGTGAATGAATGGAAATGGCGAAAACTTCCCCCTTCACAAAAAAGAAGAAGACATGTCCAAGATATTCGTATGCATATACCTGGAGTAATTGGAAAAGTAAAACAAGCTAATGGGATATACGGAACATGGAATCAATTGCTTGACGATACAATGCTACAAGAGATTGTTGAATGCACCAATATATACATTGAAAGTGTTCAAGAAAAATTCAGTCGACCTAGAGATGCTAAAATAACAGATATTGTTGAAATTAAGGCAGTTATTGGCTTGTTGTATTTAGCTGGCGTTTACCATGCTAATCGTTTAGGTTTAGATGAACTATGGTCTGAGGATGGTGTACAAAGATTTAGAAGGACCGTGAGTTTGAGAAGATTTCGTTTTATACTGCGTTGCCTGAGATTTGATGACATGGAAACTAGAAATGACAGAAAAAGAATCGACCGTTTGGCAGCAATAAGAAATATTTTCGATGCATTTGTAACTAACTGCCAAAAATCATACTCTTTAGGCGACAACGTTACTATTGACGATGTCGTTTTCGACAGTATATCCAAACCGGCTAAGTATGGCATAAAAATATTTGCCCTTGTAGACGCAAGACTATTTTAATAATAATAATAATATACATTTATTCATCTTTAAAAATTGTACAATACAAATTATCAGACTTGTCACTAATTACTATAGACTAACATTATTCAAAATTACTAAAAAGAACATACAAACAATAAACACTAAAAAACAAACTAAACACTACAAGTTAAAAACTCATCAACAGAATAAAAAGCCTTACTTAGTAAGTACATATATAATTTATGCTTAAACATCGTGAAGCTTAGTGTATCACCATCCTCTAGTATTTGGATGAACTTATTATAGCAGGTGATACCAAGGTAAATATGTGAATTTTGACCCACGGACAATCTTGAAAATGGCATATGTATTTGGTTTCTTGTACGGGTATTGTAGTCATGTAGACTGTTATTTTTTGAAACTGGCTAATAGTTCTTTTTATATTAAGTGTAAGGTTATAAATGAATAGTGATGGTAGTGTCAGTATACCAAGTTTTATAAAAAAGGGTTTACAGTGGGTTTGTGGATGGACGTCCATCATACATCTAATTATTCTTTTTTGCATAATAAACACTTTATCAGCGTGTGCCGAGTTTCCCCAGAATAGCAAACCATATGACAGAATTGATTGTGCCAATCCAAAATATGCACATTTTAATACCTCAACAGAAACAGTGTCGCGAATTTGTCTCATAACAAAGCATACAGTGCTTAACTTTCCAACCATATTTTCAATGTGATCCCTCCATATCATTTTCTCATCTAGAGTAACGCCCAGAAACTTTATAGATCTTACATGTTCCACAGTTTGATTATTAATTGTAATAAAAGGTAATAAAGGGCTTATACCTACAATATGGAGATATATGCTGGAGAACAACCAGAAGGACCTTATGCCATAAGCAATAAACCAGTTGATGTTGTTAAAAACTTGCTATTCCTATTTATAATTCTGGTCGCAACATCACAATTGACAACTGGTTCACAAACTATGATTTAGTAGAAGATCTTAGGAAAAAAAACTCTCTCTTGTAGGCACCCTGAAAAAAAATAAGCCACAGATACCTAGTACTTTCAAAGATATCAAAGGTCGAAGTGTTCCATCGAGCATGTTTGGTTTTCAGAAAGAGTGTACTCTCGTCTCTTATGTACCAAAACCAAAAAAGAAATGTTATTTTATTATCAAGTACGCATTTTGATAATAAAATAGATTTATCAACGGGTGAGCAACAGAAACCAGAGATAATAACATTTTATAACAGAACTAAAGGCGGTGTAGACACTGTCGACAAAATGTGTGCAAGCTATAACGTTGCTCGGAACACAAGACGCTGGTCTATGGTGGTGTTTTTTTCTATATTAAATATTTGTGGAATTAATTCCCAAATACTTTTTGTTGGCAACCAAAACAAAGTGAAAAGTAGAAAAAGTTATTTGCATCAACTGGCATTACAGTTAAAGGTACCAGAGATCCAAAGGCGACGAGTGAAAAATGTAGAAGTTCCACCAGATTTCGCAACTGAAAATGACTCGGCCTCTGTTCTAGCTGAGAATCAAGACATATCCCGAAAAAGAAAAAATGTAGTACTTGCTATTCACAAACAAAAAATCCCGTCTCACAAAATTTTCCTGAGTAAAATGTTTAAAATATTTGTGCCTTGAACACTGTAAAAATATTTGTAAAGATTGTGTTCCTCAGTAAATATTTTTGGTTAATTTAAATATTTTCTAAGTTTGTCATTTTTGTTTTGTTTTGTAAGGCAAGAGTGTTCATATAAAGCAATTTTCGAATTTTCTGTATTTTTTTCAGACCTAAAAATAGTAATGTATATATCAGATACATGCGCGACCAATCCTGCAAGTTTTTAAGCGCGACTAACGGAAAGTTAAGTGCGGGAACCCACCAGAGATCTTGACAAACATTTTTTCAAATTTCTCCCCACTCCCCACGGAGCCCGCTAGTGAATTTGGTACCGGGGCCCATAATTTGATGTGGGGGGCCTGCTTGTTGGAATAGTTGTAAATAACCCCACGAGAGGAAATGCGCCATTTTTTGATCACCCATATAATGATTCCGTTCATCACTCTTGAGTACAGAAACATAAAAACGTTTATGACACGTTTTAACCTAACCTGAAAGTAGATAGCTATGCTACAAAGTTTAAAATTTTTGCTTTTTTTAATTGGACTATTTAAATTTAGCAAGATATTTAAATCATTACATATTAGCTAGTAAATTTTCTTCCTTCCGTCGTTGAATGATTTCTACAAGAGGTGCAACTATATGGGTAAATCCGTTCCATATTTCCATCTCAATCATCACAATTCCCACATGTCCCTATCCACATATTGTTAATTGAATTGTGGTGCCACCTTCGTCATTTAACAAGCAGTCACAAACTCGCGAATACAAACGCTGAACGTTGAGTGAATGAGGGTACATATATTTATTAAAAGTTATAATTTTCTGTGCAAGTTGTAGACCAGCACACTTAGAGCATTTCACAGCGCACTACTGTTTCAAAGCTACCCGTCATATTAACGGGGGTCATACTTGTCATAAAATCCTAAAATGTCATAAAATATGCAAAATGTCCTAAAATGGTCATAAAATCGTTCTCTTGTCATAAAAATCATTAAAAAAATTGTTTTCGTTACCATTTTCAACCATGCATAAAATTGTTAAACCAATTTAAAACTTAATGCAATTCAGAACATTTAAAATTTGGCGAGTTTTTAAAAGAATTTCGTTTGATTTCAATTATTTTGCGCAAGATGTGCATTTCTTTAAATATAGCTCAGGTAAATAAATTATACTTAACAATACATTTTGTAAATATTTTGTTTTATCTCCTATACTTAATCGAAATTTGATCTTAGGGAGAAGAGCAGATTTTGATGTAGTTGCATCGATTACTGACATTGAAATGTAACACATGTTAAACACGTAAATAGTCGATGGCTCTCTTTAAACAAAGTGTTATCCCGAATTTTGAAACAGTGGGCTAATTTAAAGAAAAGTTTTTTTAAATAATTGCCAGAGTAGAAAGGATTTTCACATAACGTTACTACCTAAATACAAAGTATTATAACATATTTTCTTTTTCAATAAAAAACTGTTAATAAAATATAGCTTCTAGTTCATTTTTTATGCATTAAAACTCGAACTTTGTGTCATAAAATGTCATAAAAAAATTTTGAAATATAATGGTAGGAGGCCTGTACGTATGTCTTGTATTCATTCGTTAACAATGCGGAAAATAAAAGATCAACAATCAAACTGCTAAGTATGAACCAAGTCGTGTTATTTACTGCTGGGGATTAATTTTTACTGTAAAAGTGTCGAGAAAAACACAACTCGCCCTCAGGAAAATAAAGGATTTTTAAATATTAGTTTCAAAGGGTTAGAATGTATACACATTTGTAGAGAATGATAGAAAATATAAAAAAAACACATTTCTAGTCAAATTCAAGGTCAAATTTATATCTAAAAAGTCTGCTCTGGGTTCGACCCCCAGCCCCGATATTGACAACACCGGTGGGTGTGGATGTATGTCTGCGTTTTTCCGAATGTGTAACCCCCTTCCGGACAGCCTTGGCTTTGGAATTGGGGGTTGTCTACTATCTGTGGTGTGTTTGTTTATGTATTCAAAATCAATACAACCTAAGTTATGACTCCCTTCAATTTCAGGTCCTTTTTCGTGTCAAGGTCCTATTAAAATCTTATCGTGTTTTTTAATGACTTTAATATAACTATTTTCCTACAAGGTCATCATGATGTCACATTATTTTTGTATCGACCTTTATACAACTATATTCCTTAAGTTGTGTTAACCGTTGTATTGTAGATGATATCAACCTCTTTATGACCTATTAACGACCTCTTGAATACCATTCACTTTTAGCGTCTAATTAGTCGTCTTGTGCATACCATACAACCTTCATGTGACATGGAATTTTGATAACCGTGAGTATAACCTTATAACGACCTTCATATGATCTACAGTCTTTAAGATTATTTTAAAAACAGTTTTACGACCATTGTACAACTAATTGGGCATGTAGACTAAAAATTATAACTCAAAATATTACTTGGCTACCACTATCTTAACTGGTCTGGATAGAGTCTGCGGAGTTCGAAGAGCAAATCTCGATATTTTGTCCATTTTTCCTCCTCCTTCAAGACAATGTTGTTCTCCGCGGGGGCCGAGAACTCCACGACAAACATTGTCTTGAGTTGGTGGTCGAGGAGGACTATGTCAGGCCTGTTGGCTTGTATTTGCCTGACGGTGGAAAACAAGTAGTTCCAATAAATTAGACACTTCTCATTTCCCACAACGGACTCAATATCCCTCGGAGCGTAAGGCAGCACTGGTGTCTCGTCTATCTCATACGTGTGCCTTAGGTGATAATAGCAGTCGTAATGCTCCGTCGTGTCTCTGGATATAGGTGGAGACTGCATATGTCGGACAAGCCGACAAGTGCATTAAAGTCTCTAGCGCCCTGCGGCAGACCCTGCAGCTGACATCAGGGACCTCTATACCCATGACATCCTGGCAAGCCATTATGAATCCCTCGGTCTCAGACTTCAGCTCGGCTGACCTTAAGAAAGCAAAGGTCAGCCTTTCGGATAAGCCAAGGTTTTCTATATTTTTATAGAAAACTCCATGCATTGGCTTATCGGTGTGAAGCTGCAAAAAGCTATTGTGTTCTGCAGCTTTAATTTGGGCTTTTCGTCGAGCAGGTTCCATCTCGGTGACAGAGTCGGGATTTACCCGCTCAACGTCGAAGGAGAGACGAAGTTCATCGGCTGCTCTCTGTGCTGCCTTAAACAAAAAGGCCCTACCCTTGCATTTTCATGGACACACATTTATTATTATTATTATTAAATACCCTGTTAATATAGAAAGATCGACTCCAAACAAATACTGTAGTAGTAGTCAACTACCGTGCCTAAGAATTTAGCAGTCACATAATGTAATGCCAGGCAAGATGACGGGGCATCTTAAGTTAAAGTTTATAAATATGATCTTATTATCATTTAGCCACGCCACACGATCACAAGTGGTCATTTTCTCTGTGACACTTTATACTTTATTATAAAGTTCCTCAGGATTTTTGCAGCTACCATTACTGTGGTATTATCCGAATACATGATAGTATATCCGTTGTTGATGAATTTCGGAAGATCATTTATATAAATTAAAAACAACGGCTGAAACCTACAAAGCTACACATTTTCATTGACTCCCTAATATATTCTTTTTTAAGCAATTTTTTTTTATATTTTGCTTATACTATTATTAAAAAGAAAATAATATGTTGTATAATAATTTTTGTAGTGTTCGAAGAGGTTATGAAGTTTACAAACAAGTATGTGCTGCTTGCCACTCATTGAGATTTGTGGCATATCGTAATTTAGTTGGTGTCACACACACTGAAGAGGAAGCAAAGGCTGAGGCAGAGGAACAAATGATAACCGATGGACCTGACGAAGCAGGCAACATGTTCCAAAGACCTGGAAAGTTATCTGATTACTTTCCTAGCCCGTACCCCAATGAAGAAGCAGCTCGTGCTGCCAATAATGGTGCCTACCCTCCAGACCTTAGTTATATTGTATCTGCTCGTCATGGAGGTAATTGTTAAATTTATATTTATTTAATCACTTACCTTCTTTAATATTTGATTTTCGGATATTAAAATTAATTTATTATTTTATATTGGCCATTAAACCACATATAATTTTCAAATTTAAAACTTACAAAGTTGCATCCTTGGTGTTTCAGTATGACGATCAGTATCTAATGACCTGCTCTAAAGAATTATCTAACTTTACAGAAAGCTGCATCAAGTTGGTGCATTTGTTTTAAAATTAAGAGGTAACATCATTAAAATCAGTGCAACTTAATGTGGTATGTTGGCTCTGCTGCGCTCCCTGGATAAAAGATTAATTATTTTTTTTTTATTAATTTTGGTTTATGTAAAATCAGAAATCTTTTTATTTTGCAAAAAACAAAATGATGCATTGGATTTGGATCTATGCAGTTTTATTTATAATTTATTTACAAACATTTTGATTTTTTGTTTGACGTGATCCGATGAACAGAACCAAGAGATATTAAAAAAAGAGAGACAAAAACACCTTTGTCAGAATTAAAACTTTATTTCTATTCTCTACTCTACTTCTATACTCCAGTCATTTTAGACAAAAATATGGCTTCTGATTTAACAAACTATATCCTTCATTTTTTTTTTAATCGATTTATTTTAGTGTTTTAAAGAAAATATTAAAAATCGGCAACGAGGTTACTACGGCATAAAAAATTATTCAAGGTCAAAGTTCACAAAAAACGGTTTTTTTTTTGCGAATATCGCGCTTTCTGTGGCTCGGAGGCCAATTGAGATTATTATGAAAATGAAAGATGATGAAATTCCGCACAAAAATTATCTTCTATTTTTTATGTAGGTACAACGAACGGTTTAGACAAAAATGTGCTTCGAAGTGTCCGCACAAGGCATAATATATATTTTTTATTTTGATTTAAATTTAGGTTTTTGGACAATTCTGAACAAGTTTCATTAACAAAATTTTCTGACAAAAAAATGCCTAATATGATTTCTTGATTTTCTCCGCATATTTTGGTACCGCAGGTGGTTTTGCATTTGTAGGAGGCTAATGTTTTTCTGGCCATAAGTAGATCCTAAGTTGTTCTATACTTAAGTAAAATTTGATTCAAATTGAAAACAAAATAAAAAAGTTGGTGTTACCATTTCAAGTGAAACACACTGTAAATATATAACCAATAAATTTTAATGTGAAGATTTAGCAAATATTACTGTATATGACGGTAAATATATATTGATCAGCTAATAATATACATAGAAAAAGCACATATTCTATGCATGGACTATATGAAATGGAGCATATTATATGCCCTGCGCGGAAACTTCGAAGCACATTTTTACCTAAACGGTTCGTTGTACATAAAAAATGAAAGAGATGATTTTTGTGCGCAATTTCATTATCTTTCATTTTCATAATAACCTCAATTGGCCTTCGAGCCATAGAAAGCGCGATATTCACAAAAAACGTTTTTTGTGAACTTTGACCTTAAATAATTTTTTATGCCGTAGTGATCTCGTTGCCAATTTTTAATATTTTCTTTAAAACACCAAAATAAATTGATTTAGAAAAAATGAAGAATATATTTTGTTAGATCAGAAAACTGTAATTTCACTGGATTACTACTCTCAAGTGTTAAACTTTGTAGAATTCAAGAATATTTCATGTAAAAAACATAATGTGTCTTACGTACTTTAATAAATTTCTATTTCTGTTTTTTCTGTTTCCAAGAAACGCTCCCTTCCCAGATTGGACAAAACTTTACTGTAACTTCCTGATAAAATGCAGATTGCATTCTACCCCCTCCCTCTCCTCCCACACAATCGTTGAAAAAATGTTTTTTGATAATAAATGTCTATTATAAATTGTCATAAATCTGTGATTGCTTGAAAATAACAATGTCATTAATGTGTAGTTCTTAACCCTGAAAAATATGGGAAGTCGTTGTATTTAATCTGTTAACATGCATATCTGTATCTAATGAGAGCAGAAAAAGTAAATAATTATTCCTTAACGGAAACTACCTTGATAATATATAATTATGTTTTTACTATAATTATGATTACTTATTACTAGATATAAAATATCCATTTGTAGTACATAAGTTATTACGAATCTAATGCTACATCAACCACACAATAATTTAATTCCAGTGCAACAGAAGCAAGTTTAAATTAAAAGTATAAAGTGTAGTGATAAAACACTTTTTCAGGTTTCCTGCTAAGTTATATAAATTTATATTTGTGATACTTGTATTGTCTATACGTTAGTGTTTGTTTTATATTTTAATTCATATTATTTGTTAAAATCTTCCTAGTCTCAGTTGGAACAGCCTAAATACATCCGACATGAATTTACTTATATCCATGGGCATCGACCAAAAAGTTTTAAAACCAATTTTTAATTTTTGGAATAATTTAAGTAAACTACACTATATTATTTATAGGTACAATATAGACGAAAGCGGAACAAAATGTAAAATATGGACAGACTAGTGAAGTTAGTCACAAAATAGCAAGTGTAACACAGGAACAAAGAAATCGACGACATCGGCACTAAAAATAAATACCGGTAAAAGCAGAGATGGGTAAACTCCCGGAGTTTTGATTACTCCGAAAGTTTCCAGGAAGCTTTCTTGGAAACTTTCCATTGGGAATATTCAGAGTCTATTTTATGGTGAAATCTGATTCGTGATGATCTAAGCTTCATTTTGATACCAAATAAGTGCATATAAATATATTATTTACATTACTTTTACAAACTTTTACCAAATAACTGATATTATATGACACCCGCTATATGTGACCTGTGCTATATGAAGAATATAGAGCAATTGGGTGGTTACCCAGTAATTTGTTTTTTTGAATTATTAAATAATTAAATATAAATAAAATAATTTATAGAATGTGATAAATATGTGGATTATAAAATTAAAAATTTATGTAAATGTCATATGTAAGTCGTAACTCCTATTTTGTGCAGAAACGGAAATGTAGAAGGCAAGACAGAAATAAGATCTAAATATCATATTATAGTTATATTAAATTAAAAGTGTAAAACAAATAAATAAAATAATAAATAAATGTTTATTTGATTTTAAATTTTAACACTTAAAAAAATAATAACAAGAAAGTAATATCAAAATAAATTAAACCATCCACTAAAACACAACGTTATTCATCATAATTTTATTAAAATAAAAATAAAACTATTAAATATCTTATAATTTGTAAAAAAAAATAAAAGTACATTTCTTTTTAATCATTTTCGTTTTTAATATAACAGAAAAAAATGCTAGATATTATTCATCGAGAAGCGATAGTGCGGGTAAACAAATAAACGTAACTTATCATATGTCTGTCAACACATCCGTGATCATAGCCAATAGCACGAAATTAGAGAAATTCTGTGCCAATAGTAATAATCCGAGTGGTGACCATATGAAATCCTACGTCATCAAGCATCCGATTAATTTTTGATAATTTCGAAAGAATATCAACAAATTAAAACTGGATTTCTGGCGTTTGAGGTTATGTTAGATCATCGTGGCGGCAATTTCAAATTTATGAGAACATCTGTAAATATTCGTGAAAAATTTGGAAACTTTCCCGGAGTTTTGGAAAATTTCCCGGAATTTTGGAAACTTTCGGAATATTCAAATATTTTGAAGCAAACTTTCATTTTTATCAAAACTCCGTTCCGGAAACTTCCGAAAATTTCCTGGAAACTTTCCAATGGAAAGTTTCCTTGACCCATCTCTGGGTAAAAGTAAAGGCAAAGTATATGAACCAGCAGGCAAGCAAATCAAAACGAATGGCCATCTGGAAAAATCTAAAAGACGAAAAAGGAATTGCATGTGATACAAAAAAATAAAAAGAAAACAATTGTAGGAGTGGCTAAAATGACAATAAGAAGAGCCTGATTTTACATGGATGTGCTGAATATGAAACTAAGCAGATGATGTACGGGAATATTTACAAGAAAACCACCCAAACAGAGAATTAATCGTTGAGATAAAAAAACAAGACAACAATAAGAGTAGGAAGGAATAAAGCATATGAGGTAGGAGCAGAAATGGATAGTATGAGGAGTTGAAAAATCCGGAAAAGTAGCTAGGGGCGTGATAATACAGGACTATGATTTCTTCGGAGTCAAGGGTGTAGTAAATAATACAGAGGAAGCCAATAGATGGAGGAAAATTTTTAAATATTAAGGCTAGGATTTTGCAGAGTGAGAGGGAAATATGCGTTTATTTTCGATTTATTGTAAATATTTAAAAAACTACACATAGTATAATCTTAAAACTGCTTTAGATACTTGCTATTGATATAACGAATACAACTATATATATTTTTTATTAAAAATTTCTGTTATATTTAAATATCGTAGTTTGTCAATGAAAATAGTGCCTAATTTCATTATTAAAGTAAGGCATTTGTCTATATACAAAATTAATGATAAAAACTATATATGGTTGTATTCCTTAGAGCAATGGGAAGTATCTGAAAGTATTTTAAAGATTATATCATTTATGATTTTTTCGATATTTATAATAAACCGAAAATAAACGCATATTTCCCTCTCACTCTGCAAAATCCTAGCCTTAACATTCAATCGATTAACAACAAAATTGACACATTAAACTTCAGTTTAATAAATACAAATATAGAAGAGTAACAATAACTGAACATTGCCATTGGTTAAATGAAAGGCTTTTGGACAAATTAAAAGTGGCAAACTATATAATAGGAAGCTATTTTTGCAGGACAAAATATATACACGGAGGAGTAGTAATACTGGTAAAAAAAGCATACAAAGTCCAATGAAATATTCGAAATATGATTAAAAAACATATAGAGATGGCATGCATAAAAACAAAAAATAGCACAATAATTGGAATAATCACATTTAGGAGATTTGAATATATTTCTTAAAAAACTTTACATAGCACTAACATACATAGACAATCATAAAAATGAAAACATATTATCAGAAGATTTGAATATCAACCACACTGGTAGAATCAAAACCGTAAATCTCTATATGTCGGATCATCTAAGCAGCTCTTTGAATTCCAATCTTAAAGTTCCTAAAACGTACAAATGCGTTAAATACAGATAAATAAATAAATCCAATATGTTCCTGTTTAAGAAGAGGAGTCGTACTACTAATTGGGAAGAAGGGGTAGAGATAGAAGTGCGTAGAAAGCATTTTTTGCTTTCCAAAAGAGTGGTATTATTATGAGAAGACGCTCGGGCGGAACCAACGTGTGCGAATAATTTTAGCAAAGGTATAGCATCATCTGGGGTATAAGGATGTGTAATTGTAGTAAAATTACTAATTCTGGTATTTACATAGGTTACACTGAAAAAAATGCACATAAAATTACAGCCTCATTACATTGGAATTCATGAAATTTAACTGTTAGAATAATGTAATAAAAAATTGCTACAGGCAAATACATGTAAAAATACGTGCCACGTGGAAATATACATAACTTTCGGATTTATTCCTGTCCTAATGTGATTTTATGGCAACTGCCTTTTGAATTACAATGTAATTATCCACACTGAGTGCAAATTTACTAGTCTTCGTGTAAATTTACAGTCCTGTAATGTTACAACATATGTTTGAATTCACATTACTACTGGCAAATTACAAGAATACTGTAGCAGCATAACGAATAGCATCAGTAAATTTTATCACGTGATGACTACAACGTAAAGCAAATGAAATCATAACACTTGTCACTTTTGTGCATTGTGAATTAAGTTCTTCACGTCTGACAGTGGTTAGTTCATTAAATTTCAAGTGAATCGGCATAATTTTACTATTTCGATAATTAATAGAAAAACTATAACTGAGGAGTTGGCTTGTGGTTGACAGTGGCATTTATTTATCCTCGATTTGTCATTTTTTACTTCATTATTAATATTTGTTATAAAAATGCTAACTTTACAGCAAAAAATTTATCTAATACAGTTTTATGGAATGGTGAGTCTTGCGGATAGTAATCGAAGATTTTAATTTAAAATACTCAGGCGTGCGTGTTGAACAGTCGACTTACCACAATTTCGATAGAAATTCTTAAGAATTGATTGTTGTTGAAAATACCAAGACCTAAAATATGATGAAGATGATGCCAGCACTCTGTTAGTATTACAGTGAGTAGAGGAACATCCCCGACTGTCATTAAGAAGATGAGTGGAATATTTGGAACTGAATCAAAGATTTAAAAAATTTTAAAGCAGTACAAACCAATTTTTAACCGCACCTTACAGATAGGCGACGAAGCAAACCGTCTTTATTTTTGTTTGTGGATTGGAAGCAAGAGTAGAAATTTTCATAAAAAAACTATCTTTACAGATGAATCAACCTTCTCGACTAATGGGATTGTACCATCGCATCATAGTCGATATTGGAGTAATGTTAATCCTAATTTTAGAATACAATTAGGTGACAATACTTTAAAAAAGTAAATGTTTGGTGCGCAGTGTCTTACCGTGAAATTATAGGGCCATATTTTGTTGAAGATAACAGCAATAGTTATTTGAATATGCTACAAACTTTTTTCAGTGATGAATTTATCGTTGGATAACCTCAATTCATTTTATTGTCAACAAGATGGTTGTCCGGCTCATAGACTTAGAACAAATAGATTCCAAGACAAATCATTTCCTTGGAGCCCGAATAGTTACGACATTCTGTTCTCGCTCCTTCTCCTTTTATAATGTAGCTGGTTTATAAATCTGTCTCTCTTTGGGATTATTTAGCACCTGTCTCTCTTTGGGATTATTTAGCACCTGTCTCTTTCCATTTCATTATAACTTCTAATCAGACTCATTTTGTTTAATAGTGGCATTAGATGGTCAAATGACTTTGATGCCTGTCAAAGTTTTTCTTTTTCTAATCTCTAAATAATTTGAACTGATTAATAAACAAAAGGAGAAATATACACCGACTTCGCTAAAGGGATATGTAATTTTTGAGACAATATAGAGAAATGGATTGTTTCTGCACGATTGGAGAAAGAAAGACCCAAATTCACCAATGTTTTGTAGTCAAACCAAGGAAAGGTTAGGCCTGTAGGGCAAGGGGGTGCTTGGCACTCCCTAGGAAAAATTTGAGCACATGAGCACCCTCGCTGCCGACAACGATTGGAAGACGGCCATACATTATTAATAATACAACTTTAATAATATTTATTAGTGAGTGTCAATATCTGTGTACAGGCACTATTTACACAAGTCAGTATAAAAATTACTACAAAATTTACTAAAACTAAATTAAATACTAGGGATCAACACTATAACGAAAAGTGAACAACTTTTATTAAAGTAAATGTCTTTCACTTCTGACTGTCTTTTATCAATTCCAAATTCCTCTTTGCCTTCCTTGGTGTGCTAAAATCAGTTGTCTCTAACTGCAACTCTCCAATAAACCTGGCATCAGAAGTGGGGCACTCCTTATGGCACACAAGTTCCTATTGCAAACTCCGTTCATGCATAAGTTCTTTGCTAACAGCAGAGTCAACTGAAAAGATGCAAATTCATAAAGCTAAATTTAAACATGATAAATGCCATATTGCCATGCCATACCATGATGAATACACGATTATAAATTATTTAAAAAGTATTTTTTATAATAAAATATTTTCTTAAATTCAAAATAACACAGGTCAACATTTAGTTTGAAAAAATACACCGGACTCTACTCTAGGTACCCAGGGGTTTTTGGGGTTGCTGATTCCGATGCCGAGGTCGGTTAAGCTCTGTCACGTCAGGTTCAAGGTCATTTGAGGGTCAAACTAAGAAAAGGCGATTGAAAAAATCTAAAAAAAATTACACATAGGTTTTTGGGGTCGCTGAGTCCGAATCCGATGTCGGTTGACCTCCGTTACCATGTTCAAGGTCGTTTGAAGGTTAAAGTAAGAATAGGAGGTGAAAAAATTGGAAAAAATTTATATGAATGCTCACCTGCCTACTTATTGTCTGTTTATCTGTCTGCCTTTATACCTGCACACCCGTTTGTTTGCTTGTTAGTCTGTATTTATCGTCCGCCTGCATTTTCTCTCTGTCCATCTATCTGACATCCTGCCTTTCTACCTGCCTTCCTGTCGGTAATTCTGTCATCTTCCTGTCTGACTAAATGACTAAATGTTTCTATCTGACAGTGTGTCTGCCTCCTTGTCAGTTTGTCTGACTCAAAAAACTATTAAGTTACTTTGATCCTGACATGATTGAGCTCCAAGTGAGTGAAGCCAACGCCCATGATTCGCGCCGAACTTATGCCCCAACTCACTTGCGGTGGGCATGCGCCATCTATCGAATACTCAAGGTATTCTCTACTTGCATGTTCGCTCTGCTTCTGCAACTATACCTAAAGGCCAGTCTTTGCGTTCCACAGGATTTATGTGGTGAATATAAGCTCAACTTTCACAGAAACAAATAAGTAGGTGATTCATTGAGTTAATATATTTGCACTGAGATCGCCGAAGAATTTTCATGTGCAGCTAAAGCTGGCGGACGAATGCCAGCTTGAAATGACCTCTGGATGCCTTTTAGCGGTAAGCGAACACTGGATTCGGTCTCAGCGACCCCAAAAACCTGTGATTGAATTTTTTCAGATGTTTTCAACCACCTTTTCTTAGTTTGACCTTCAAGTGACCTTGAAACTGACGTAGTAGAGGTCAACCGGCATCGGATACAGACTCAGCGACCCAAAAAAACTGTATTTAAATTTTTTCAGATGTTTTCCCCTCTGTTTTCTCAAATTAACCTTGAAATTACCTCCGGATGCCTTTTAAGGGTAAGCGAACACCGGATTCGGACTCAGCGACCCCAAAAACCTATGTGTGAATTTTTTCAGCCACCTTTTCTTAGTTTGACCTTCAAATGACCTTGAAGGTGACGTGGTAGAGGTCAACCGGCATCGGATATAGACTCAGCGCCCAAAAAATCTGTATATAAATTTTTTCAGATTTTTTGGCAGCTTCCTCTCTGTTTTTCTCAAATTAAACTTGAAATGACCTCCGGATGCCTTTCAAGGATAAGCGTACACCGGATTCGGACTCAGCGACCCCAAAAACCGATCTGTGAATTTTTTTAGATTTTTTCAACCACCTTTTCTTAGTTTGACCTTCAAATGACTTTGAAACTGACGTGGTAGAGGTCAACCGGCATCAGATACAGACTCAGCGACCCAAAAAACCTATATATAAATTTTTTCAGATTTTTTGGCAGCTTTCCCTTTGTTTTTCTCAAATTAACCCTGAAATGACCTCCGGGTGCCTTTTAAGGGTAAGCGAACACCGGATTCCGACTCAGCGACCCCAAGAACCTGTGTGAATTTTTTCAGATTTTAAACCACCTCTTCTTAGTTTGACCTTCAAATGATCTTGAACCTGACGTGATAGAGCTTAACCGCGACTAAAAAATCTGGAAAAATGCTTAATGAAAAATGTATGTTTATGTTTCTGAGATCGCTGAATTCAAATCCGCTGTTATTTTTACCCTTCAAGAACATCTAGAGGTCATTTCAAGGCATTTTGAGGTCAAATTGAGAAAAAATGGCTAAAAAATCTGGAAAAATGCTTACATGGGTTTTTTGGGTCGCTGAACTCGAATCCGTGGTTGGCACATCGGATTCAAGGTCATTTGAAGGTCAAACTGAGAAAAAGTGGTGTAAGAAATTTTAAAAAATTTATTTTTATGTTTTTGGGATCACTGAGTTCAATTTATACCTAAAATTTTTCAGATTCATGGTTTTCAACATTCTTGTTTTAATTTGTTCTTGATATGGCCTTAAAGAAACTTTGAGATGAAGTAACGACAAAATTGAACTCAGAAACATAAACATACATTTTTTCAAATTTTTTACACCACTTTTTCTGTTTGACCTTCAAATGACCTTGAATCCGATGTGATAGAGTCCAGCCAACCAGAATTCGAGCTCAGCGACTCAAAAAACCCATGTAAGCATTTTTCCAGATTTTTTTAGCCCCTTTTTCTCAATTTGACCTCAAAATGTCTTGAAATGACCTCTAGGTGTTCTTGAGGGTAAAAATAACAGCGGATTTGAATTCAGCGACCTCAGAAACATAAATTTTTTACAACACTTTTTCTCAGTTTGACCTTCAAATGACCGAGAACCTGACGTGATGAAGCTTAACCAACCTCGGATTCGGAATCAGCGACCCAAAAAACCTATGTATACTCTGGTGAAGTCTGGTGATTGTTCTTAGATCAAATGTTGACCTGTGTAATTGATAAAACCTATCCGCCATGTTGACGCCGTCATTTTGAATATTTAAGTTTTGATCACATATTTGTTTTCTACTTGTGAAGCCCTTTCTGTTGATATTTTCTACTTATTAATCCCTTTCTTTTGATACCCATATCAAGGGAATCCGACGATAATTGATAAAACGTATCCGCCATGTTGACGCCGCCATTTTGAATTTTTAAGTTCTGATTACACATCTGTTTTTCTACTTATCAAGACCTTTCTTTTGATACCCATATCAAGGGGGTTGTAAAGAAAATGATTATCCGCCATCTTGGGACGGTGGATATTTTGAACACCTTATAATATTGAATATACTATATTGTGTTGTCATCAGAAGCTATACACAATTGCCAAATTTCATGACGATACAACAATTAGAAGTGGGTGAAATTTAGTTCTTTAGACCTTATTACATAGATAGAGAGTTAGATAGTTATAGTTAATAAAAGCATGTTAATAAAAACATAAGGTGTAGATGCTCCAAACTGATTAATTTTGAAGCACAACGGCACGTGTAAAATAAAAAATATATTATAATTTAAGCTATCAAACTTTTTCGTATAATTTTTTCCATCTTTCTAGTTTCAGTTCGACAGCTTTATCTTTAACGGTGTCTCAGTAACTCTACAACTCTTTCAACCACGCATTTCTCTACAAGAGATTATTCTTGGGTCACCTATACTTTTCTTAAATAGAATCCAATAAGAAATCCAAAAATTAAAACAAAACAAATTAAATTCAATAGAATTCTTTAACATTAACATAATTTTGTAGTTTATTACGTATCGACAATATTTTTGCTAATAACTTTTTTCTTAGTTCTGTAGTTTAATTAAACTACAGAACACTATTTTAGTTATAGCCTCGCCTCGCTGAACCATCCCTAACAAAAAATATTTGCAATCAAGAAGTACAAATTCCGTCCTCATTTTGATAATTACACGAATTGTCTCCACTAAGTTTATTTTTCCTAGTAGTAATATATTCAAGCAAACTAAAACATTCCAGATGTTCAACACGTGGTATATATTAACCTATTTCCACGGTGTTACCAGCTGACTAGATGCCATCTGAACCGCTTCTGTGGTCAGCAGGTATTCAAAATGAATATTTTTCAAACGACAGGCATGGCCGTTAGTAGGAAACCGCTGAACTAAAATATTCACCAGAGAGTCAAAATAGGTCATTTAACCTCCAACTTGAAATAAGTGTTAATGACATAATACGATATCTACGAAGCCCCTGCCTTAATATCTCTAGCAGGTCAGATGGCATCCGAATACCGGATGCCATCTGACTTGTGGATGCCAACTGAACCTAAAATTTTACATTATGGGATGCCAACTAATACCGTATATATATACACAGTGTGTCGCACTTTTCATGGAGCCATCCTCATATCTTGCTCATCTGATATCTGAATGTTTTGAAATTTTGGTGGTGACTATATACCTATAAAGTGAGTCTTTAGACATAATCACATTTGATTTTAGTCAAAGGCGTCCGATTCTAAGATGGAAAAAAAATTTAAAAAAAAAAGTATTAGCGATTTTTTTAGAAAAAAACTAATAAGATATTCTTAATCAGCACCTTTAGAAATCCCCTTTTTGCAAGATTACATCGTAATGGCTTCAAAGGTGTTTGAGACAGGGGCCGTCAAAAAAACAATGTTTTCAACTAAAAATAATTTTTATCTATAAAACGGATTCTCAAATGAAAAACGTATTCTTCATTTTTTGTTCAGAATAATGTGTTGTACTAGCATGAATTTATTTTACAACAAAATAATTATTTATTTAATAAGGCATATTTTAAAAAATAAAATAAGTAAATAAATAAATTAAATTAATTGACACCCATAACAATATTTGTTTTTACGGCTTACTTAGGTTTTTATTAAAAATTAAGTATTTGTTAGAAAAATGGTAGGTAGAATTTTTGCCTTATTAAATAAACAATTATTTTGTTGTAAAATCTATTTGTCCTAGTACAACACATTATTCTGAACAAAAAATTAAGAATACCTTTTTTTGTTTGAGAATCCGTTTTACAGATAAAAATTAGTTTTAGTTGAAGAAATTGTTTTTTTGACGCCCCGTGTCAAACACCTTTGAACCCACTACAATGTAATCTTGTACAATTGGGTTTCTAAAGGTGCTGATTAAGAATGTCTTACTAGTTTTTTTGCAAAAAAATCGCTAATACTTTTTTTGAAAATCGACCCCTTTTTTTCATCCTAGAATCGGACGCCTTTGGCTAAAATCAAATATGGTTACGTCTAAAGACTCACTTTATGGGTATATAGTCACCACCAAATTTTCAAAATATTCGGATATCAGATGAACGGGATATGAGGGTGGCTCCATGAAAAGTGCGACACACTGTATATGTGGCACCGGCACGGTAGCTCAATCGGTTAAGGCGTATTGAGTGGCGAATACGCTGATCAACTCGCTACCGCGCTCTGGGTTCGACCCCCAGCCCCGGTATTGACAACATCGGGGGGTGTGGATGTATGTCTGCGTTTTTCCGAATGTGTAACCCCCTTCCGGACAGCCTTGGCTTTGGATTTGGGGGTTGTCTACTATCTGTTGTGTGTTTATGTATATTTATATTAACTACTAAATCCAAACAAAATGCAATGTTGGTTTTCTGTTCTTTTTGACAGCGACTTCTCACAGACGTCGACTCTTTGTTGCGAATTCATACGCGTACGTTGGCACACAATCCAGCTGAAGAAAATCCCAAAGAGAGATAGAAGATATAGTTTGTATTGTATATGAAGGTGATAGAGAGAATAACGTATGCGGAAACTTTGGAGACAGGCTTTTAAGTAAACATATATGGGATCTTGGGGTCTATTTGTTCCTAAGTCTATGGTCCGGCACATTCTGCGGCAAATGTTAGAACCTGGTTACGGAATAAGTTTGATGACTGATGGATTGGTCAGTATGGTCCAAATCCGTGGCCTCCGAGGTCCCCCGATTTAACAAATATGAATTTTTATTTGTGAGGTCGATTGAAACAAATTGTATACAGTAGGCCTTTAGATAATAACACTGATCTGTTGAAAGACCTCATTTGGGAAGCTGTTCAGTCAATACTCTTACAAGAGTACACTCGCCTTCAAAAATGCGTGGAGCAATGTGGAGACGTGTTTGAATAATATTTTTTTTCAAAATTTGTTGTTTTTTGTTTTCCTAGTAAATTTTTTCAATGCTGTTAAAAATAAAAGTAGTTTAATATAATTACAAGTATAATTAGCTGTCTTATTTAATAGTCTTTATAAGAAAATAATTTTTAGGCTTTATCCACAAATTGGATTGAGATTGAGATAAATTTAAATCCTAAACAACTTTTTTTAGTGACAGTTTTTCATATCGTTAGTTTATTCTTACATAATTTTCAGATTTTTAAATTTTCTGAACACCCTGTACATGGCAACCATATTTTTTTAAAAGCAAAATTTTTTATGAAGAATAAATTTTCTGCGTAAAATGAAAAATAAAAAACTAATGGTGGACATATTGTATACGTGTCAAATTAATTGTATTTAGGTTAGGTTGATATGTGAGTGGGCTAGTAACAGACCCTCCACTGCGACCATCTGGTCTATTGTGTCTCACTCCTAATTATATTTCACCCAACAGGTTCAGCTTTTTAATAAAGCTTATTGGGTGAGAGGTTGTCGAGGTCCTCTGGCAGCAGTTGCCCTTTGCCAAAAAGTGAGAACCTGGTTCTTTCTGCAGCAGGACAGGTACATAGAATGTGTGCTGTCATTTCATCCTCCCTCAAACACAGTTAGCATTCAGCGTTGTCCGCTATTTCAAGTCTGTGTAGGTGGTGATTTAGTCTGCAGTGCCCAGTATATAGGCCAACTAGAGTTCTTATTTAACTCTAATTGTATTTAAGTAATTTTGAAAAGTTAAAAATAGAAAATCGCTTTTTTTTTCGTATTTAATCACCTCTAAAACGGTTACATACAAAAAAAGGCTTCTCTATTTTATAACTTTCCTAAATTATACTCAAAAATAATAAATTTGAGTCATTCATGTTGTACTGAAAATTACATGCGCACTCTATTTTACAACGAAAATTGTCAAGAATTTTTATGAAATCACATAGTATAATTATGGCCTACATGTACAATTGCGCCGAAGAATTATAAGAGTATACTTAAAATCACATCACATTGCTCATGTATTTTTACAACAGTGATGTAATTTTACATCCACTCTGTAAAATTCTAGTCTATCTGTCACTGGTCACAGAACTACATGAGGAAGCTCGTAAAATTACACGGGTACTTTTTCAGTGTACACACAGCTCCCCGACAGTGAAAAAATGTGAAGATATTTTACGTTCAAAATAGGTTTATATCACTTAATTTAATCATCACTGGCGAACACAACTCTACAGCAAGCTACCGGTGCTTCTGGTCTTGACCTTAAATATGATGCAATTCGCTCTCATGGGCTTAGAATAATGGATACACACAAATTCATTTCTACACATTTTTATTGCAAGCATCTTCTCATAGTAATACTACTCCACTAATTTAAAGTAAGTTTCGAAGACTTCTTTCCTAGAACAATAAAAAAAGTATAAATTAATGAGATGAAATTGTACTGATACACTGAAGAACTAAAGGAAATAAAGATGCTTTGAATACCATTACAGTGCCTTCGTGAATCATCAAGAGATACATGGCTTGTCAGTTCCTTTAAGTCAGTATTTATAGTTTTGTCTATTTTAGCAGGGAATGCTAGTGATATTTGCATCTAAGGTCTCGTTTTCAATGGCGTTTTCAATTATATTTGTTGATGGTTCATTTTGACGTGACGGTCATTTAAAAAAAAACTAAACATGCTCACCACTTTGCGTTGGCTGAATATCTTGAACCGTTTATTGCAAAACTCTTCTTACCATTTAATTATTGACTTTATTCTGTCATAGTCATCTTCATAGATGTAGACACATAGTTTTCATCTGGCATTACGTAATAATCAGTTCTTTTTCACTATTTTTTAATTGATGTAAGAAACACAGGGGACCTAATTGATTTAGTTTTTTATTGCAAATAATATAGCTAAGTTTTGCTAATATGTAAAAAAATTGTAATCTAAACCGTATCTGAAAAAAATATCAGCCAGCCTAATTCATAGCGTTTTCCAGTGACTGCACTCTATGAAACTGAATTCACACTTTGGCAATTTCTTACGTTCCAATGGAAAAATTATTTTTGTGCAGTATGCGCTGAGTGCAGATTTTTGACATGAGCTCTGATAGCTCGTGCAATCGTGGAGTGCAATATGGCACGTATAATTAATCTAGAAAGAATAAGAAAATTGACTATAATCGATGAATTTTTGAAGAGTTCCTCGAATAGTAGTGAGGACGAGATTATAGTAACCAGCACAATGAAAGAAAAGGTTAGTGTACCAAAAATTCGGAATTTTATCGGTAATGTTGTGACGTGAATATTACACACTGCTCTATAAGTACAAAAAAAAGTGGCTCAATTTAACATCCAACTCGTTCATAATATTTACTTGCCGTCATACACCCTAAACTATATAGATACTGGGTAGGTTGCCTGCCAGCTTTTAGACAGTGGTGATGGGTTGTGTTGATATTTGAATTCATAAATATGGTGCCACATGGTTTAGCCAGTATCTAGTTACACTCCCTTACAATTAAAATAATTAGAAAGGAAACTTGAGGTATGTTTCAGTTGTTTAAGTGTTCAAGTTGAACAAGTAATAGTAAAAATATTTTAAGTTGATAAAATATTTCTGAAAATTTTTCTAGATGTTAAAAATTTTACATTGGCGGGGAACTTGGAAAATTTTCTAAGCCTAACTGGTTAAAAAGAATTATATACAAATTTACAAGGTTACCTAAAAAAATATTTACATATATTATATAATTAGCAATTTCAAGATGTTGCATGCAATCGTGCAATAATTTAAAATTTCACATTTTCCAGCGTCGTTGAGTGTTATATCCTCACGACAGTTGATAATAAGGTAGTACTCACAATGATTAGAATCGGAATGGGAGAAGGTAAATTTGTGCAGACTTCCAGGCAACCCAGGCGGTGAAAACTGGTTCCTCGATTGCCCCTATTCTGTAACGGCTTAATTAACTCTGTACTAAAACCTTGGTACTAGAACTCTGAATATTAGAAATTGAAATAAAATAGTCCCGTATGAATTTTCTTCCCATACAAAAAAAAAACTACCTTTGCTGTGAATGGTTCTATCATCTATTCCCTAAGCGATGGTTCACAAGCAGGCCTCCCGCATCAAATCATGGGACCCGGTACCAAATTCACTGGCGGGCCCCTGCGCCTAATAATTGATGAGTGGGAAAAAATGTTTTGTCAAAATCTCTGGCGGACCCTCGATACGGGCCCCTCGTGCTTACTAATTGATATGAGAGGGGGGAAGAAATTTAAAAAAAAAATTTGCTGAAATCTCAGGCGGGCTCCCGCTACAAGCCCCTAAACTCAGTACCCAAATAAAATATAAGTCCTATTTTACACGTAGAGACTGACAAAGAAAAAGTTACTCACCGTTGGTGGCCAATATTCCCAGGAATAGATTGATTTTCGTTCGATACTCCTAAATACCAAAACAACTACAAAATATTTAAGAAAATCACTGGTAGAACTAAAGTAGAATATATTCCTGAAAAGGATGATTACAGATCAAAGATTTTCCAGCCCCTCGCAACCACAATGTTTGAACTATCAACAAGAAGTGCCTGAAAAGACTTCAAATATCCATTTCACGTTAAATCCTATATATAAAAAAAAATTCAAGAAATCAAATATCCCCTATAGGTGTCGCCTCCGGGTAACATGAATAATATTGCGTTAAACAGAATTGTATTTCTTTACTCACAGTATCCTGAATTATAAGAATTTTCGATTTTAATTGATTTATTTTGTGACCTACAAAGACAAATGTGTACCAACCAGTTGAAAACAAGTAGCTACCAGCAACTTACTGTCAACATCGACCTATTTCCAGAAACCATTCCAAGATGTCACTTTCCACCTACGCACAGAATTCAATAGAATCATTCACGTCAAAGGAAGAGACTTAACTCGACGCTAACAGATGGCATATGCTGGAATGTAATGAAATAATTAATGTTGTGTTATTCACTCAGTGTTATTTACTGGAAAACGTTATCAGTGATGTCACAAATTTTAAAATCTCTTTAATGGTGAAGGAAATACTTAATTATAGATAAAAATACTTGTACAACCAGTTGACTAATACCCAAAATAAAGCATTTTTAAATTCGAATTGAAATTTTACTGCCAAGAACCCCATTGTCACACCAGCGGGTGCTGATGGAATCATCTGTTGCATTGATGGTGAAGAAATGCCATTCTGTATTATAAATACATGCTACTTTTCAAAATTTTTACGTTTTGTAATAGAAAATACATCCAAGAACCCACCCGGAAAAGTTTTTGTGACAATACCAAGACAAAAACAATGTATGTAGTTTCTACGACAACAGTATGTTACTTCTGCGAGGATTAGTTCATAGTTATTTAAAATATCCATTATCATTGGCTCTATTACGATTCACCATAGATAAAAATATTGACTATAGATAACAGGGACCGGAATAAGAGTTTCTGGTAAACCGAAATCGAAAACCGAAATGAGGGTTTCTGGTAAACCAAAACCGAAATTAAAATTCTCAGGAAACCGAAACCTAAAGTATGATAAGTTGCGTATATGAATTTGCCCACATTTGGATTGTGAATAAAGTACAAAAAATACGGCTGAAATCAAAAATTCAAATCTTTAGAAGGTGATATAGAAATACCAAATTGTATGGTGAAAATCGTAACCGTGTTTAATATTTAAATTAAACAACAAAAATAGTAAGGACATATATTTACTTAACACAAAAATTTTAAAGTGCATTGGTAATTTAATAGCAGTACTATTGACCAAACTTTTTAATTTATGTATTGCAGAGGGCATATTTCCTCTAGTTCTAAAAATATCTCGAGTTATTCCTATTTATAAACAAGGCAATGTTAATGACGTTTATCTCGCTTCTTGGGGGGGAAGCCATTGCTTCCCTCTCCACATATAATTTCAGTTCAAAGAAATTACAGTACAAATAATTTAGCGTTTTTACTGATATTTAGAAGGGCCCGTTAAAGTTGTTGTGTCCCTCAAAAGATACAGTTTTAGTTCAAAGAAATTCCACATTAAAGGCGCCTACGAGAGCTGTATATACACTGTGGATGTAAGGCTGATTATTGGAAGCGCAGTATTTTAGTCGCACTATACGTGGCCCGTAATCTTGACAACAGTGTATCTGATAAAGGAACTCAAAGATCATGGTATAATATGATCTTTGAATAACTTGTAATGAAAGAAATCACTTTTAATCGCTCTTAAATTCGCTTTTATTAAAATCAAAGTAAAATAATTCAATTAAATTTAAGTTAATTTTAACTAATAATCAAATACAATTATTTCATCTGATTCAAACAATTACAATTAAAGCCACAATATTAAAAACAAACATATTGGAAACAACAAAGCGCCAATTGTATTTTAAAAATCCATTTCAAATTTCCATCGACGCCAATGACACTTTCAACTACGGGATGAACAAATAATCGTCTACAGTTTTGCTATTTTTTTGAAAAAATTGTAGAGAATAAAAGAAAACAGTTTTTTTTTTCGAACGCCTGCATTTTTGGCATTTTTTGCTCAATTGGAATATAATTTGGGAACAATAGAAGAAACATTTATTTAAATCGTATATAAAAAATACTATATTCAAGTTTTTTTTTATGAAAATTATCGCAAAAGTCTAAGTTAAGACTTATCGTCTAATATATTTGATTATTTAGTCTCTTTTAAACAATGAAAATAAGTTATATAAACGAAAATTTTAAAAAGAAGTTCACTAGACACCAATTTTAGTAAAATAAAACATGTCAGATGCCAGTGCTGCCTTAGTGTTTTATGTTCAACTAGAAAAAAAATGTTTTTTTGGTATGTTCTTTAAATGTTATTTTCATATATTTTTCTTCTTTAAAATGCTATGCATCCTACTAAGTAATTCAATTTCTACCAGTATTAGCAGAAAGAGCCTAGTTGTTTTAATAGATTCTACAATCATTTGTATTTTCAACCGTTTCGTGACACATTTTTTACCTAAAACTATATTAGCATGTCCCGATGTATGACGTTAATGTAAAATACTAGGTCATTTCTCATCAGTGTGGACGTTGTGCTTGAGCAATTCTTAAATATTGTACGAGTATATATTTAACTTTATATTCGATTTGTTACTGTCACCGCAAGGAACTTTAATTGTTTTTTTTTTTTTTTGAAAAATTAGCATTGTTTAAAAAAATGAAATTATTGATTGTATTTGACTGTCGGTTGACATTGTTGTAAAAAAATTTAAGTGTTTTTCATTATTAGCTAAGATTGTTCTAAACTTAGTTCAAGTTTTTTTAAGACCGCATTGTTCAAAGAAAATTTGAATACTGTATATTTGTATTTATGATTTACATAACTTTTCCCTCTTTCTAACATTTTTTTTAATTGAATAAAAAAATACCAAAACTGGAAACGTGAAAAAAACATTTTCATTTCCTTGCCTGCAGGTTAGAATCGTAGTTCGAAATTAAATTGAATTAAAAATAGATATTTTAAATTTTGAAAGATTTCTTTGTAAAATTCGCCATTAACCAATGATAAAGAAAATTATATAATTGAATGTATTTGACTCTTCGGTAACAATGTAGTAAAGTTAATTCCAGTTTCTTTCAAGCCCACAAAATTTGAACACTGTATTTTTCTATACGATTTAAATAAGACTTTTTTTGCTAATAATACTGTAACATTTAAGAGAAAGTCTAACACTTTAATTCTCACAACACCTACATTCAAATTATAAAAATGACTTTGGTTCATCAAACTAAAAATATGCCGTTATAAATTTTGAACTGTATTTCGCATAGTTGTTTATTACTTTGTTTTTAAGAATCTAAATCTGATAAATTTAAGTTTCAATTTTTTTGCACTCTGGACGATCGTGTTTGAAAATGTATGTACACGCAATGACTCATTTTTAATTTATAAATCAGTCCAGGTGCACTTTGTAAAAATGGAAAATGGGTTTTATTTTTACTTTGAAAGATCCAGCACCAAAAAGAGAACTCATTAATATACTTGTATTTTAAAGTATGTGTTAATAATTTTTTTACCTAGGACTATATTAGTATGGCCAGAAGTAGAACGTCAATATAAAAAACTAGGTAATTTCTTATTAATGTGGAACTTATACTTGAGTAATCCCTAAATAATGTACGAGAATTTATACTTCTTTATTAGGAAAAAAATATATAAATTAATACTTGTATTGGATTTATAATTTATAACAAATGTATCATTGATGCAACTAAAAATCAGTCACTTGTACAAATACTAAACTAAATAGCGATGATTGTTAACCAGTTGATATATTTCATAGTGTTATAAATAATATAAAATTTTGTGTCTAGTGGTGTCTAGTGAACTTCTTTTTAATATCTTTGTTTATATAACTTATTTTCATTGATTAAAACAGACGAAATAATCAAATATATTAGACCATAAGTCTTAACTTATACTTTTACAAATTTCTTAAAAAAAAACTTGAACATAGTATTTTTTATATACGATATAAATAAATGTTTCTTTATTGTTCCCAAATTATATTCCAATTGAGCAAAAAATGCCAAAACTGCAGGCGTTTGAAAAAAAATGTGTTTTGCTCACTTTGTGGTCGAAATCCTAATTTATAATAATAATAATATTATATACTTTATTTTCATAAGACTTGTAGATACAAGTGTAGAATATTGTCACAAAATTGTTAATAATTTAAAATTCATTTGAAACGAAAACAAATATTTAAAATTTCTTTAACAGCATTGCTAAGAATTTGAAATGTTTTATTTTAGTAAAATTTGCACTTCATTGCGTCTAATGTGTTTCTTTTTACTATTTTCATTTAGATAAAATGCATTGTAATTGTTTCAAAGAGAAGAAATAATTAAATGTCTTTGATTACTATTTGAATTATTTTTCTTTTATTCTCCACAATTTTTTCAAGTAAACAAAAAATATAGCAAAACTGTAGACGTTTATTTGTTGAAAGTGAAGTTTGAAATTAAATTTTGTCACTGGCACCGATGGAAATTAGAAATGGATTTTTAA
This sequence comes from Rutpela maculata, assembly GCA_936432065.2. Classification (NCBI taxonomy): domain Eukaryota; kingdom Metazoa; phylum Arthropoda; class Insecta; order Coleoptera; family Cerambycidae; genus Rutpela; species Rutpela maculata. The sequence continues at coordinate 172,451,716 of OW386285.2, forward strand.
AGTACAATTGGCGCTTTGTTGTTTCCAATATGTTTCTTTTTAATATTTTGACTTTAATTGTAATTGTTTGAATGAGATGAAATGATTGTATTTGATTATTAGTTAAAATTAACTTAAATTTAATTTAAATGTATTATTTTTACTTTGATTTTAATAAAAGCGCATTTAAGAGCACCTTCGATTTCTTTCATTAAAAGTTCCTCAAAGATCTTATTATACCATGATCTTTGAGTTCCTTGATCAAATACACTGTTGTCCAGATCGAATCTAATCTATTTATCAATTAAAAATAACTTAAAATTCGACAAAATTAACAGAACTGCAGGAGTGATATATTTGAAATTTAATACGCCCTAATTGGCCTATGATGAATAAAGTATCATTAGAATAGATTAAAAGAAAAAAAATCCAAAATACCTTGATTTTTATCTTATCGAATTTTTTCGATTCTAGTTGAACGCCTGCACGGTTATTTTAAAATGTTGAATATTCTAATTGTAGATTTGTAGATTTGTAGATTGTTTAAGGGGTCGCTTGGCCCTGGGTTGGCCTTTCTACACCTCGACCTAAAAGGTCTTTTGTGAGTTACCCTGCATCTAGTTGTTACCCAGGATTCCAAGACTTTTTGCAAAGCTTGCGATTTTCCTGGGGGCTAGTTTCCCTATGTCTTCAGGCGTTAATTCCGCCTGTTCTAGGTACTTTAGCCTAATGCGGATTAACACCTTGCATTCACAAAGTATATGTTCCGCAGTTTCAGTTGCAGCTTCACAGTATCTGCATTTGTCATCTTCTGCCATGCCCATGTTCTTGAGATGGTATCTCAAGGGGCAATGGCCAGTTAGAAGGCCTGTTATCAGCCTTAAATCGGACTTTTCCAGTTCGAGAAGCCTTGTGGCATTCTTTGTAGAATAGGTTATAAACCTTTTTGCTTGTCTTTGTCCTGGAGTGTTCCTCCAGTAGGACTCTTTTTGTTCCTTTTCCCATTTTAGGACCTCCTCCGTTATGTGTCCCCTGGATAGGCCACAGAACGGTTCGGGTCCAAAAAACGGGGCTTCAGCCCCTTTTCTTGCGAGGCTATCAGCTAATTCGTTGCCTTCTATCCCCTCATGCCCTGGCACCCACATCAAGGTAACCTTGTTGTTTTTTGCCAGTTGCTTCAGGGATTGTCTGCATTCCCAGGCAATTTTTGACTCAAAGGTATATGACCTGAGAGCCTTTAATGCTGCCTGACTGTCTGAAAGTATATAGATCTTTGCCCTTCGAGTGCCTCGATTTAGGCATTCCTGGGCGCATAGATCTATAGCATAAATTTCTGCTTGGAAGATGGTTGGGGTGTTACCAAGGGCTTTAGATAGCCTGCATTTAGGCCCTGCTACGCCCACACCAACCCCTTCATCCATCTTGGATCCGTCTGTGTACCAGACGTGTGACTCTTTCTCCAACCGCAATGCTCCGGCCCTGCCCGCCTGACGGCTTTCAATCAGCACATCAAACGGGCAGTCAAAGTCATATTTGATTGGCATTGAGTCAGTGGGTTTGGTCATGGATTCGAATTGGATTAACTCCAGAATCCTTAAGTGACCAACCAGGTCGCCTGGTCTGAATTTAAGTGCCTGATACAGCCTTAAGGCACTAAGTGCTGCCTCCTTCCTCACATGCAAATGCAGAGGAAGTAAGTCCAGCATTGCCTCCATAGCTGCTGTGGGACACGAGCGCATTGCTCCTGTAGTCCCTAGACAGGCAAGGCGTTGCAATTTCTGCAACTTTCCTTGTGCTACTTTTTCTTCTGTTTTTGGCCACCATATGCATGATGCGTAGGTAACCATAGGTCTCACAACCGATAGGTATGACCAATGTATCATTTTCGGCTTTAGACCCCAAGTCTTACCAAACAGCCTACGGCACGTCCAAATGGCCGTTGTTGCTTTGGTAAGTGTCCTTTCTAAATGTGAGTTCCAGGTGAGTTTTTGGTCCAGAATTACTCCTAGATACTTGACCTCACTGGAAAAGGTCAGTACTGTTCCATTCAACATAGGGGCTCTCAAGTTGAGTTTTCTCCTTTTGGTGAATGGAACAATAACTGTTTTGCTCGGATTGACACTAAGACCCTCTGACGAGCACCATTTGGATATTATGTTTAGGGCAATTTGCATGTGGTTTGAGATCATAACCTCATGCCTGCCCCTGACAGTAACGACCAGGTCATCAGCGTAGCCCTGAACGTTGAAGCCATAATTGCTCAGCTTATGGAGGAGATCGTCAACCACCATTGACCACAGCAAGGGCGATAAGACTCCACCTTGTGGACAGCCCCTAACTGCAGTCACGGTGGCCGACTCACCCCCCATATCTGTGGTAATTATTCTGCTTCTTAGCATGGATTGTATCCATTTGATTGTTGGGGATTGTATACCCCTTTTTTCCGCGGCTCTCTGTATGGATTCATAGGAGGTGTTATCAAAAGCACCCTCTATATCTATGAAAGCACACAAAGCCAGTTCCTTGGCAGTAAATGTCTTTTCGATGCCTTTAACCAGGCCATGTAGAGCATTTATTGTTGATTTGCCAGGTTGATAGGCAAATTGTTTCGAGTGAAGCGGTTTCACTGTAATGATTTCGCTTCTAATCTGTTGATCTAATATTTTCTCCATTGTCTTAAGGAGAAAAGAGGTTAAGCTGATGGGGCGATAAGATTTTGGCTCGTCTGGTGGACGTCTGCCTATCTTTGGGATAAACGCCACCTTAACTTCCCTCCAAGCTTGGGGAATATACCCAAGAGTGTAGCTTGCTATGAATATGCTTCTCAGGCATGGGATAAGTTCCTCAATTCCATGTTGAAGCAGGGCAGGAAAAATACCGTCCCTGCCCGGTGATTTAAAGGGCTTGAAGGTCGATACCGCCCATTGAATTCTACTAGGGGTGAATATTTTTCCAGCTAGCCTTTTCCCTTCCCTGGTAGGACGATGTGCATCCTCTTCCAGGGAGGCCTGTGGAAGTTCACCTTCGATTACATGAGAGCCAGGGAAGTGAGTACCTAAAAGTACTCTTATGTTTTCCTGCTGACTCTCTGTATGTTGGCCATCGGGCTTTTTGAGTAGCCCTATTCCATTTGAGTGGTCTTTTGCAAGGACTTTTTGGAGACGGACTGCTGGGGCTAATTCATCTATCCCCTCGCAGAACCGTCTCCATGATCTTCTTTTAGACCTTCTCAATTCTTTGTTGTACTCCGTGAGGGCTTTTTTATAGTCCTCCCAGTTTCCAGACTTTTTGGTTCTATTGAAAGCTTTTCTGGTCTCAGCCTTAAGGCGGCTGAGATCCCTATTCCACCAAGGCACGTCTCTTTGGACCGCCTTTTGTTTCACAGGGCAGCTATTTTCATAACACGAGGTCATGAGGTTTTGTAATTGATATGAGGTTATATCTAAATCCTCTATTGTGACGATGGAGTGTGCAACACCTTCAACTTCCGACTTTAGGAGCTCTTTATAAACACTCCAGTCGGTCAGTCTAGGTATTCTACACTCCTCGATGTTTGTTACAGACGCCTCCAAGTCGAACCGAATGTGCCTATGGTCCGACATTGAGGGCTCATCTGTAACATGCCAGTTTTTTATGGAGTCAGTTATAAATGGGTCCGCCAGAGTTACGTCTAGAACCTCTTTTCTAACCGCATTTATAAAGGTGGGTTCATTACCTTTATTGATAATGTCGATATTATTTGCAGACAAATATTCAAAAAGGTACTCACCTCTAGTGTTATTGTTTGTGCTGCCCCACATATGATGGTGCGCATTGGCGTCGCTACCGATGATGTAGTGTTTGTTTCTCCTTTTGCACCAGTTGATGAGGCTCTTAACTTCCTCTGGAGGTGGACTTCGGTCTTCACCTGGAAAGTAGGCCGAGGCCACTATGATCTGCCTTTTTCCTCTTTCCGTAGGCACATCCACCGCTGCTGCAACTAAGTCTCTTGTTATAAACTCTGGAAGGAGAACAAAATTAGTATTTTTATCGAACAGCAAAGCTGCTCTATGGTTTTCATGCAAAGTATAATAAATTAACTTACATGATTGTGTGGGGAGTCCTTTGATATGTCCTCTAAATACCCAGGGCTCTTGGATTAGCCCTATGTTGATTTTCCCCCTAATAAAACTCCTGCTAAGCACGCTCGAGGCTGCTTTTGCATGGTGGAGATTTATTTGGAGGAACTTCAAATTGTTGGGGGTCATTTTGGCGGCTTGGGGCCCTTTTGATGGCCCTTTTTGCCTGTCCCCTTGCCCTTACCTGTGTAAGGCTTAACATTAGACCCTGGTACACCTTCCGGCAAGGCACTGTTATTACCTTCATCCTCGGGCTTACCTGTGGGTCCGCTGGGATCTTCCCTAGGATCGTCCTGTTCTTCAGGTGTTTTCCTTTGGGAAGTGCCAGCTTGGTCTTGGGCTTTCTTAGGATTTTTGCTTCTCGTCTTCAGCTGTAGCTGACTGAACTTGTAGCTAATCCTATAGCCCTTCTTTTTTAGTTTATCGACAGACTGTAAGTCTGCCGATAAAATTAATTCTACTGTGGGGCCTTTGTTTTCCCTTCTGAGCACCCTCCAGTTGGAACAGTTGAGGCCTAAATTTTTGTACCTCAAAAAGCTTCAGGATTTTCTCGTTCGAGTAGTCCTGACTGCCAGGTGGTAGATGCGCCACCAGGATCTCTGTGTGAGGCATTTCTGCCTCTTCAGCGACCCTTAGTGACGCATTTTCCCAAGGCTTTAGCTCACCTATTATGCTTTTTAGCCACTGAATTGTGGCTTTATCAGCACAGATGAGCGCCAGCCAACCTGGCCTGAAATGAGAGCTATAGAACTGAGGCGCTATGGTAGCCTCTTTGTTCAACTCTAGCATTTTGTCCAGGAGTACTTCCTGGATTATATTCATCTGCTCCACAGTCAACAGTTCCTCTGGGAAGTTGGTGGAGAGAATTCCAACCCTGGTGCCCCCAGCAACTTGGTTGAAGGAGGGCCTTGTGGCAGGAGTGGAGGGCCCTGGTGTGGCCCTTTCTTTTGTTTTTGTCCGCTTGTGCGGATTTCCTTCTGGGGTGTTTTCCTCTGAACGGACCCTTTTTGGTCCTTTTCCAGAGCTTGCAGCCCCTGTATTTAAAGGCTTCGAAGCCTGTAGCCGGGCTTCGTCTTTAGGCACGCCCTTTGCCAACAGGTATTTGAACCTTTTCCTTGCGGCTCCGCCCAACTTTACCTTTGGCTCCTGAAGTTTTAGAGCCTGTAGGGTTTGGTCGAGTTCGTCACCGCTGCTTTGGAGGAGAACTTCCTCTGATTGGTCAGGACCTAGAGTGCCCTGTTCCGTAGGCTCTGCAGCCTTTGTTGGTACAATTGGGGGTGTACTAGCCGCTTGGTTTTGGTTTTCACTGGTCTCCATATTAGTCCCACGAGTAGCGGAGGAAGAGTAGTTTACCTGAGGCAGTGCCCCGCATACCCCAGGCAGACATTTGTTTAAACCAGGGTGCGTCAGGTGCCCTGGAGTCTGCATAATCTCGACTAAGCTTCCCCTTAGCCATGCAGTCCTCGGCTTATGCTGTTCCACCTTGACTTGGGGGGAGTTTTATTGTGGCTCCCATCCACTTGGTCGGCTGGTTAAGGCAGACCCCCACGTAGAGCAAGTATTCCTCAGCAACCACCCACTTGCTCTACACGGTTTATACCAGGTAGGTTTCCACGGCTGAGACAAAGTTCCCGCGCGCCCGACCCATCAGATCCTGAAAGATCAGATGCCCCCGGCGCCCGAGGGCTGTGCCCCTGCCTCCACGCTCTTGGTCCTGGTATAGCTTCAGGACGTAGGGTTCGCTACCTCCCTTCCTGCAGGTTGTGCAGGCCTGAACGGAGCTTGTTGCGTCCTGTGATACCCATCTACAGTTGCAGACCAATATCACAGGGCGTCAGTACCGGTGCGTGAACCCCAAGCTCATGCCGGCATTTACTTCCCCCGTCACTTATCATGAAGGGGAAAATAAGTCCGTTAGGTACCTGAATATTCTAATAGAAGCGCTGGCAACGATGCCGGGCTTTGTAATATGCATTAACTACATACATACATACATACATACATACAAACGGGCTTCGTATAGATAGTATTGTGTGTTTGGCTTCGGATAACCTGAAAAATATATATTTTTGTTAATGTTGTATATATATATATATATACGCGTTTAACTATAATAAAAGACTCCGGCTTCTAAGTGCCTGCGCAACATACCAGGCTTAGTATTGGTAGCCGGGTACGTATATATATATATATATATATATATATATATATATATATATATATATATATATATATATATATATCGATTATCATTGTTTAACAAGATCAAAAGCAGAAATAACTTATTATGGTCCTAAGATGTTTAATCTTTTGCCTCCTACTGTGAAGGAATTGTCACAAATAAAATTTAAAACTGTGATGAAAGACTATTTAATTGATAAGTGTTTTTATTCTATTGATGATTATTTTAATAACAATTTTAGTAATATAAGTATATAAACTTATGTTTTTAATTTGTATTGTATAAACTTATGTTCTTTTAATCTGTCCTGTATTGACTGGTGTAAACCAATGGTATAGCACCAATAAACTTACTTACTTACTACTATCTAAATCGATTTGTCCATTATAAAGATTATAGAAGGTAAAAGACAAGTAAAAACCAAGGACCGAAACTTAACAGAAATAAGTAGATATAATATTTAATTGAACTAATCTGACGGAAATATTTAGCAAAATAAGTAATTCTTAGGTTTAGCTAAAATTATTGAAAATGCGAAAACGACTAATTCATTCTTGTTTAATTTTCAGGTGAGGATTATATTTTTGCCCTTTTGACTGGTTATTATGATCCCCCAGCTGGAATTGTTCTCAGAGATGGACAATATTACAACCCATACTTTCCTGGTGGTGCAATATCTATGGCGCAAGCTTTATTCAATGAAGTTATTGAGTATGATGATGGTACCCCTGCCACTGCCAGTCAATTAGCTAAAGATGTTTCTACTTTTCTTAAATGGACGGCAGAACCAGAACATGATGAGCGTAAAAAGATGATTATTAAAACCTTGGCAATTTTTACTATTCTTACAGGTCTTACGTACTACATTAAAAGATTTAAGTGGTCAACAATAAAAACACGTAAAATTGAATATAGACCAAAAAAATAATTTCTCTGATAGCAAATTTCTGTCTTTAGCATGACTAAACATTAACAATAGTTGATGATTATTTAATTAAGCATAATTTTATTATATATTGTACATAACCGAATTTCAATAAATTTATAATAGAAACGATTTTATTCCAATATTATATAAAATTTATATATTTTTTTTTATTAGTCATCATTTTCAGTGTAAATCTTCTGTCACATTTGTTACATATAAATAAATAATGTAAAATCATGTTTTTTTAATTTTTGTGAAAGTTGTTGACATCAGTTTGTAAACAAATTTTTATACCTCCAGTTTTTTCATTTCTTTTAGAGGGACTTTATGATAATAATTTGATTGATTATTTTAATAGCAAAGGAAATCCTTTTATAAATTGTGCATGCTGGTGCCAGAAAAGCAAACTTCTGCTGGAAGGTCAATTATTATTGTTCGAGTTTCATTATTATTATTATTACTGTTTATAATTAAAGTTAAATAATAGATTCCTTTCATTTATTTTTTGATTAGCACATTTCTCATCGGTTCATATCGCTTCCATTTGTATGACCTTTTTTTGTGTTGACCCCATGTGAGCAAAAGAACGAAAATTGGAGATTTGCTTTGTGATAATTATTAAAATTCAATTAACTTCGCTTATTATTGTTTATGCTTCTGGTACCTTCATGAATATTGTCGAATTTTGGCTGGCTAAAGTATCTGAAGCTAAGGAAGATTCTGGACCAGGAGCTCCGAGAAACAACCAGATGATCATACGAAAAATATTCATCAGAGACACAACTAACTCGTGTAAGTCAGTTTTCTTTTACATCGGAGCCGTAACATGTGATCCTTAACTTAACACAATATATCGAAGTTAGTTCTTTTTTAAATGAAAATTTTCAGTATTTTTTAATAATGTATTTTGTTGCATTCTCCTTAGAAAATCAAGCATTTTTACTTAATTCTTATTTTCTTAGGCTAATTTATTTTTTTCGCCATATAAATTGAGCTCCCATGGTAATTTTTAGTGGTAAGATCAGGGATCTACACGTCGTTGCGCAGTCTCCGCTTAAAATGAAAATTAGTAAGGTGGGGACTCACATAATTATCACTATCTCTGCTATCAGTTTGCAGAGGAGATGTTAAGTTTATTTGTTTAGGAGTATCCGAGTATTGTTTTGATTTTCTTTCGCTAGACTTACACAATTATTTGGCTAAAAGGACCCCGCACAAACCTTATGGGCTTGAGTTCCCGGTCGATTCTTCTGAATTTTTGATATGTTGTACTTGACACCCTCCTGATCAAAAGTGTTCATAGGCCCAAAGTTCGAAAATGAACAGTTTTCGAGATATCAAGGACACAAGGTCTCAAAAAATGGGATATTCCCATGAACCTCAAGATGGAAAAAAGCTCTGACCTGGTCAGACCATATTCTCTTTATGTTTTTAGGGTTGCTGAATCCAAATCCAGAAGCCCCATCACGTCAGGGTCAAGGGCATTTGAGGGTCAAATTGAGAAAATACCATCAAAAAATCTGAAAAAATTCATATTTCTGAATCCAAATCCGGGGTCCGTCAAACCCCATCACGTTAGGGTCGAGGGCATTTGAAGGTCAAATTCAGAAGAGACCGTCAAAAATCTGAAAAAATTCATATACATGTTTTTGGGATATCTGAGTTCGAATCTGATATTTTCTTAACTCCACAAGTGTACAACCCCACACCGCAGACAGGTAGCTGACACCACAACTACATAAACTAACAACAGAACACTGGAGAGCCAATAATCACGAGACACGAGGGACACTAAACAGCAGACAGCAGCCCCAATAACATACGTCAGATTCTTGCTGATTTTTATGAATTTTTAGTTCTATACAAGGTTGGAATGCATATTCTAGACTATACATGTATATATGTTATATAAAATTATACGCTTGTTACCAAGACTTAGTCGTAACAAACGTTCACAGGCATATCATATTACATGATAACGACTTCTCTTGTTAATTGCTTATCTTCAAGATATCATATTACACCTTTGTTTCTCATAACTTGTGCAGACTGCAGAACTGCAATTCCTTTGTTATACATTTTGCTTACTCAGGTTCTGTATGTTATAAATATGACTAAACACGCTTTGTTGAATCAGTTATTAAACTCACTTAGAATGAAACACTTCTAATTATTATTATATTCCTTCTCCAAGAGCCAACGTTGGCTCCATGTAACTAAATAAAAGTTTTTAAAAAGTCATTCATGTGAACCGTGATCTAACATTGGCGCAGTCGGTAGGATCCGTAAACATCATCAGAACAAGAAGCCTAACTGGTAGTGAAGCGCAAAAGAACAAGGAGAACATCTGCAGAAGGTGCCTAACTAGTGCGTGTACATCTACTTGAACAAGGAGACCTTCCTCACTGGTGGTGGCGGATCCCAATCCCTTGACGGACGAAGAACCTACTCATGGAGATGAAATTAATGTAAGTCATTTTTAAGAATCATCTCGTTATTTTATTTCATTTTTACAATTATTATTTCTCAATTATTTACGTGTATTATACCGCTAATACACTCGGCAAACAAAGCCAATTCTGTTATCAAACAAATCCTATACAAGCTACAACGCAACAATTTTAATTTTAAGTTATTTATTTTCGTATTCACGAACGACTGTGTATTATACAGTTAATACACAATTCATTTAAGTACGCAACAAAACAAGCTAATTTTAATTTAATTCTCGTATCATACTGCTGATACGCAGACAATTCTTTTAGTTCAAATAATCTCTAAATAAAAAGCAAAATGCCAGACAGAGCTCAACCAGAGACAGCTCAACCAATAGTACCAGCATCAGCCGAACAACAACAACCAGAGCAAATTGAGCCTTACAAGCTCTCTGAAATATTTTCTTTAATACCTGAATTTGAAGGTAACACCATCAACCTCCAAACTTTCTTAAACTCATGTCAGTGTGCCCAACGCATGGCAATTCATGACCAGAAAATCTTGTTAACAGTGCATATCAAAAATAAACTAAAAGGTAAAGCTGCCGAACTTATAAATTCGCGCAACCCTGCCACACAGAAATTAAAGCACTTCTAGAAACCCACTTCGGTGACTCTAGAGATTTAACAGCTCTTATTCAAGACCTACAACGAATTCACCAATTGCCTGGTGAATCTGCATTAACATTTGTTTCGCGTCTACAAACACACAATGCAAAAATGCACGCTGCAGTGCAAAAACAAAATTTAACTTCAGAGCAAAGAACCGCGCAAACAAACTTGATCGAAACTATGACATTAAATAATTTGTTAACGGGCCTAGAACCAAATCTAGGCAGAATAATACGTGCCAGTAACCCTCCAACTATAATGAACGCAATTATTAGAATCCGTAGAGAGCTACAACTCTCTTATTTTGAACAACAAAAATTCCCAAAAAATAGTCCAGTCAAAAATCCAGTAATTCAACAAAAGCGACCACAAGGTCCCAATTTGCAACAAAAGTTTTGTTCCTTCTGTAAACGGAACGGACATGTAATAAGCGAATGCCGCACAAGGCAACAGTCTCAAAACTTCCAGAGACCAAGTTTCCAAGGAAACCCAAACTCACAAAATTTTTCTCATCAAAACTTCGCACAACCGAGTAATAATCAATTTAGTCAGAGGACATTCCCTCAAAATAATCAGCCAAATCAATCACAGCAAAACAGGCCCTCAGCCATAAGACCGAACCCTAACTTTACGCAACAACGACCATCCGCTATTAATAATAATAATCAATAATAATAATTTATTCATGTCACTATGCACAAAGCATTTACATAAGTCAGGTACAATGTAAGATGATAGAAAACTGTGATAATAAATATTAAAATATTAAAAATATAGAAATAGAACGATTTAAACAAATATAAAATACATTAAACTAATATTACATACAAAGTGCAGCCCAATCACTGAAGTCATTTTGGAGATATTCCTCAGAACTATAAAAGGCTTTTTTTTTCAAATATTGTTTCATTTTATGTTTGAAAGATACAACACTTAAATTTTTGACTAAATCTGGTAGGACATTGAAAAATTTAATCCCATGATAGCTGCTGTCATCTCTAGTTTTTGCTAGTCTAGAGAAATTTGGTAAAAATTTATCATTATTTCTGGTTGAATAACTATGTACATCTTTATGTTTTATATATTGGGATTCTCGCTTTTTTATGTGTAAAAGGCATTCCAGTATAAACACGCATGGAAAAGTAAGTATACCTAGATTTATGAAATAATCTCGACAACACTCTCTGTAACCAATTTGTGCAACGATTCTAACACATTTTCTTTGAATTTTGAATATTTTATATGCACGTGTAGAATGACCCCAGTTTATGATTGCATAAGACATATTTGTATGAAAACATCCATAATAAGCAGTTAATAAAGTTTTATGGGATACCGTTTTAGATAAATGTCGGATAAGAAAGATATTTTTTGAGAGTTTGTTGGACAGGTATATGACATGTTCCTCCCAAGTCAGTTTGGAATCTAGATAGACACCTAAGAATTTTACGGGATCGGATTTAAAATTGTCTTCCTCTTTGCGGAGACTGAAAAACAAAGATTGAGTTTTTTCATCGTTAACGAGTAATGAATTTGAAAGAAACCACGTAGAGACATTTGACTGTGTGTCGGTCACTTTGACTTGCATCTGAGGTAGCGTTTTGTCTTGACTGATAACTGTTGTGTCATCTGCAAATAGTATGGTGGAAGTATCTAAGTTACAATTTGGCAGATCGTTTATATAAATTAAGAAAAGAGTTGGGCCCAACACAGAGCCTTGTGGTACCCCATGTTTACACAATTGTTGAGTTGATAGATTTAAATTATAATAAACATATTGATGTCTCTCAGTGAGGTATGACTTTATCAGCTCAATACTATTTTTGTCAAATTTATAAACTGCCAGTTTATTCAGTAAAATGTGGTGAGACACACAGTCAAAGGCTTTTGTTAAATCAAAAAAGGAAGCCTGGGTATATAACTTATTTTCAAATCCATTTATGGCATTTTGGGTAAGACTATTTATAGCTAAAGACGTAGATTGATTGGTTCTGAATCCATACTGACTTTGGTTAAACAACTCGTTCGCCTCAAAGTATGCACTTATCTGATTTTTTAGTACACATTCAAAGATTTTTGCAAACAAGGGTACAAGAGAAATGGGTCTGTAGTTTGTTGGATCATCCCTTGACCCCTTTTTAAAGACTGGGATTACTTTTGCGATTTTTAGACAGCGAGGAAAAATTTTATTTCTTATGCACAAATTTATCAGTTTTGTAAGTGGGACGAGAATAAGATTTATTAAGGTTTTTATAATTTTGACAGTGAAGTTATAAGGGTCTTTACTTTTGGTATTTTTTAGGTTAATAATTATATTTCTAACCTCATTATATGTCACTTCTCTAAAAGTGAATTCGTTCAGTGTATTTGTCTCGTTCATATAATCCAATGGATTTATGTCAGTTTTAGTAAGGCCTTTTATAATATTTTCTGAAATATTCAAGAAAAATTCGTTAAAATCATTGGCCTTTATGTTTACATTATCAGAAGGATTTACCTTGGGACTATTGCTATTAATTATTTTCCACATAGCTGACTGTTTATTTTTAGAGTTATTAATATAATTATCATGTATATTGCGTTTTGCATTATAAATTTCTTGGCGATATTTAGTCTTAAAACTTTTTAAGTCATTATTAGATACTAATTTAGAATTTCTTTGGTTTAGTTCACTTAATAGTCGTAGCGTCTCCCTCATTTTTTTCAATTTATCGTTGAACCAGTTAATTTCATAATCACCATTAAAGCTATTAACGGATTTCGACTTCAGTGGACAGCAGATTTCAATTGCATCAGTAATTTTGTCAATAAACACTTGAAATTTATTTTCTAAGTCATCACTAAGATTGTCAACAAAATTCCAATTTAATCTTTCAACATAATTATATATTTGAAATAGTCCGTTTTCAGTTATGGGCCTATAGTTTATTCTTGCATTACTCTTATAATTTGTTGATCTATCATGAAATTGGAACGATATCCCTAGATGATCTGACAAGTGAGTATTTAAAACAGTTGCAGAGAAGGACTCTGAATCAATGTTTGTAAATATATTATCAAGACACGAATTGAAGCGAGTGTTTTCATTAATAGTTGGCTTTAGGCCATATGATTCGAAAAGATTGATTAACTGTAATGCATTAGAGTCATTTGTATTAAATTTTACATTAAAGTCGCCTGTTACAATGATAGACTTTTCTGTATCAAGTCTATCCATAAACATTGATACTTTTTCAATAAACATTTCGATATCGCCCAGGGGAGACCTGTACATAGTTATTATTTGGGTATTCTGCCTAACCCGAATTTTAACCGCTTTAATCAGCAAAAAGCTCATCATTTAAATTACGAACCTTACGATAATTATGCCGATCAATTTAACCAATACAATGACTACTCTTTCGACAATTACCAAAATTACCAAAGTCAAAATGAATCGTACGAAAATTACATTACATTTTGAAACCAACCAAAATTTTCAGGAGAATTATACTGCTAATTCTCAGAACGAGCAATACGAGGATTATACTGCTAATACTCAGGATTTTCGTTTAGATCCGGAATACCCCACGGATACTCCAACACAACAAATAGACCAATTCGACCAAATATCAAACCAAATACAAACAATGAATCTCAACGACAGTTTCGATCTAATGCTGAACTTCCCAGAACAGACGTTCATGTAAATACGCTTTCTCACACCCTATTAACCGTAAATTCAAAAAATCTTTATTACATCAAAGACGCAACCGGCAAATTTAAAATTTTGATTGACACAGGTGCAGGAATTTCAATTTTTAAACCTAAAACAGCTGAAAATTATAGACGTAGATCCCCTGAAAATGTAATTATACAAGGTATTACTGATCAAAAAATTTATATCAACGAATCTGTTCTCATCCCCTTTTCAGGTTTATATCTATAATCTAGATATAGATTTTGATGGACTACTAGGCGCAGACTTTTTAGAACATTACGAATGCCGAGTAGATTTCAAAAACAAACAACTAGTCACTAATTTCAAAACCGTACCATTATTTAAGGTCACGGAAGAAACTACGGTAAATTTACCCTTACAACCAACTACAAATTCTACCATTAAAAATCAAAATGTACGCAACATAAAAAATTTAATTTCTATCGAACCTCGCATGGAAAAAATCTGTAAACTAAAATGTAACCTGCGAAATACCGAGGCTATACTGTTAGCCCAGGAAAACGAGAAAGTACGCTTACCAAATGCTATTGTCAAAATCGATAACAATGGAGAATTTTTAACCTCAATTATAAACGCGAATGCAATACCAAAAACGGTAAATTTTTCTAACATAAAACTAAAGCCAGTACAAAAATTCAAATCAATTTTCAATTTAAACACTCAAAATTCTGACTCACACCTACAGACGGACAGATCCTTCGAAATTAGGAACGAATTGCGCTTGGATCATCTAAACGAAGAAGAGGCCGAAATAGTAACGCAGCTTTGTTTAAACTTTCAAGATATATTCTATTTGGAAGGAGACAATTTAACTTTTACTAACGAAATTAAGCATTCCATTGATACGAACGATTCAAAACCGGTTTTCACAAAGTCATATCGCTACCATCATATCCATAAAGAGGAAGTCAAAACACAAGTCTCTAATATGCTTGATCAAGGCATCATTAGACCTTCGATTTCTCCCTGGTCCTCTCCAGTTTGGGTTGTACCTAAAAAACTCGACGCCTCCGGTAAACAAAAATGGCGAGTTGTAGTGGACTACAGAAAACTCAACGAACTGACTATTGATGATAAATACCCGCTACCCAATATTTCCGACCTCCTCGATCAATTAGGCAAATGTCAATATTTTACAACTTTGGACTTAGCCTCCGGATTTCACCAAATCGAGATTGATGCGAAAGATATTCAAAAAACTGCTTTCACAGTTGAAAATGGTCATTTTGAATTCGTAAGAATGCCTTTTGGACTTAAGAATGCTCCATCAACATTTCAAAGAGTGATGGATAACATTTTATTAGGTATCCAAAATGAACGATGTCTTGTCTATATGGACGATATTATTGTTTACTCCCCTACTATTCACGAGCATATTTCTCGATTAACGGAAGTTTTCAAACGATTACAGAAAGCCAATCTCAAAATTCAACCCGACAAATGCGAGTTTCTCCGCAAAGAAGTCGCTTATTTAGGACATCTCATTACAAAAGACGGCGTAAAACCGAATCCTTCGAAAGTTGACGCTATTCTAAATTTCCCTCAACCAAAAAATCAAAAAGAAATTAAATCATTTCTAGGCTTAGCCGGATATTATAGGCGCTTTATCCCTGATTTCTCCAAGATTACCAAGCCTTTAACAAAACTCTTACAGAAAGACATACCATTTCTCTTCGACAATGATTGTATAAAATCTTTTCAAGATTTGAAACAAACATTAACGACAACTCCGATATTAATTTACCCTAATTTTGATGAACCTTTCGTTCTAACCACTGTTGCGAGCGCATTTGCCGTCGGCTCAGTGCTGAGCCAGGGGCCTATTGGTAAAGATTTACCCATTGCCTATGCTTCTAGAACCTTGTGCAGTGCAGAAACTAAATATTCAACGATTGAACGCGAGCTTTTATCGATAGTATGGACTGTAAAGCACTTTAGACCCTATCTGTAC
The DNA here is from genome assembly GCA_936432065.2 of Rutpela maculata. Classification (NCBI taxonomy): domain Eukaryota; kingdom Metazoa; phylum Arthropoda; class Insecta; order Coleoptera; family Cerambycidae; genus Rutpela; species Rutpela maculata. Next base: position 172,467,702 of record OW386285.2, read on the forward strand.
GGTAGAAAGTTCAAACTTGTCACCGACCACAGACCACTCACCTGGCTATTCTCTATAAAAGATCCAGGAAGTAGACTTGCTCGTTGGCGACTCAAATTAGAAGAGTACGATTACGAAATAATTTATAAACCCGGCAAAATCAATAAGAACGCGGATGCACTTTCCAGAATCAAAATTAATCATTTTTCTGAATGTTCCAAATTCTATTCAAAAGTTCTAGCCGCGAATGACGAAGAGTCAGACGACGACGAAAACCCAGACGATAACAACGAAATCACTAACGAACAAATTTCCCGAGAATTTGAAACTTTCACCAACCTATATAAAACAACATCTTTAATAGACTATTCAAAAATCAAAGCCTCAAACAAACAATTCTTATACCGAGAACATAAAGATATTATAACCTTCTTCCAACAAAATAACTTACAAGACCTACATCACAAAATTATTGAAGACATATTCGAAGAAAACCCCGAATTTCATAACGATAAAATCAATATTGTATCGAGCAAAACAGTCAGACATAGGAGATATTTTATCATCCCTCTACCTTTTGATATCGAATCTGTAATTGAACATCTATTTTTGGTATTATTTAAAAATCAAGATGTCCTAGATCTCTCTAAGACATACTTTGTCGAAAATAATTTAGACCTCCCCATACTTGAAATTCTATCATTCATTTTTGCGGAAAAAGACTTAAAAGTAGTAATTTGTCAAGATATCGTCAGAACTGCCGACGAAGATGAAATTCCAATTATATTGGAGCAAAATCATTTTGGTAAAAATAATCTACATCGCGGAATAAATGAAACGATTAGAAGAATTAGAGAAAAATACACTTGGCAAGGTCTAACTAAAGACGTTGAAAATTTTATAAAAAATTGCGAAACTTGCCAAAAGACTAAAGTATGCCGGAAAAACCTTAATAACCCTCTAGTAGTCACAGAAACCCCAAGAACACCATTCGAAAGAATCAATATCGATTTATTTGAATTCCCTACTAGAAATTACGCTTTAACCATTCGCGACGAATTAACTAAATTCACGCAAGCATATGCAGTCCCGGATAAATTCGCAAAATCTGTCGTAAACACTTTGTTGTTATATTTCCAACATTATGGTACCCCATTAAGAATCCATTGCGACTACGGTGGCGAATTTGACAACCGCTTGCTCAAAGATCTCTGCACACTCCACGACATAAAATTAACTTATTCAAGCGTAGGACATCCCCAATCGAACGGATCCATAGAAAGATTTCATGCTACTTTAGCCGAAATGATAAGAATCCACAAAACTGAAAACCCAAACGAACATCCTTTCACGATTTTACCATATGCGGTAATATGCTACAATAATTCGGTCAATAAGACACATGGTTTTACTCCATATGAACTTATATTTGGACATATGTCTAACAGACCACCTGAAACCTTATATAACCAGAAAGAACTAATAACTAAATATGTCAGAGATTTGAACAATAGAATATCCCACTATTATAAAATAGCCCGTAATCGAACACAAGCTCAAAAGGAGAAAGCGAAAGTTCGCTTTGACAGAAATGTTCCCCAGAAACGATCTGAGTACAAAATAGGTGACTTAGTTTATGTAAAAGAATCACAAATTAAGAACAAACTACAAAATAAATTTAACGGTCCCTTTAAAATAAAAGACATTTTTCAAAATTCTGCTACCCTATTAAATCTCGAAACAAAACAAGAAACTAAAGTAAATTTTGATAGAACGAAACCATATACTGAAAATTAAATTTATTTTCAGGTTTCTCCTGCTGTTCGGATCAGCACTCTGTCAATACAAAATTACCCCGATCAATAACACTGTTGGTGTATACTATCACCAAGACACGGACATCGTGGTGACAAATGACAAATGGACTCTGCTAGTGCATAAAAATATTTCATCCCTCAAACTAGCTTTTGACAAAAACCAAAATAATTTAGACAGAATCTTGAACACCCTCGATGGTGCTGACCAAAAATCAATCCTGTTTAGAAGCGAAGTCAAAACAGAGTTTAACCTTTTAATGCAAATAGCTAGTTCGATAAAAACGAAATTTGACGAAGTCTTTTCAGACACAAAGAGATATAAATGCGGAATACTTAACGGTTTCGGAACAATATTCAAATCAATTACCGGAAACTTAGACGCCGAAGATGGCGAGTACTACACTAACTGTATAAATAAATTAAATAATGACGAACATCAATTAGAAAACTTAATCAAAAATCAAATCTCAGTTACAACTTCTGTTATCAAAAATTTCAACTCAACTATACAAAAATTACAAATTGATGAGGAAACATTTAACAAAGATATCAAAGAAATCGAGCACACAATTCAAACCATGACTCAAACGATCCAAGCTGCCGAAATAAAATTAAAATTTCTCTACATTTCCGAACAACTAATGGCCAGCTATTTGTATATCGAAGACAATCTAAACGATATTTTAAATTCAATAACATTCGCCAGATTAGGAATTATTCATTCATCAATCATAACACCTGATCACTTAGTAACGGCGTTACAAGAGATTTCACAGAGTTTGCGAAGGAACAATTTACCTCTTCCAATTAAACTATCAGCAGTTTCTCAATATCTGGATATTATTGAACTAAAAGCTTTTCAACTAGATTCTAACTTAATATTTGTTTTAACAATACCTCTCATTGAACCTCAAAATTACAACACCTTTCGTCTGTACCCTATACCTATACTTGATAACAGAACTGGTCTACATCACTTTTTATCTATTTCACAAAAGTTTATCGCGAGGGACGATGATTCTTTAATGTACATACCTATACAAAATTTGAAAGAATGCAAACCACTGTATTTTGGAACCAAACTATGTTCGAACCTGTTTGCATATCCTATCGACCAAAATGCCATTTGTGAAGCTAGAATATTAAAACCATTGCCGAAACTCCCAGAAAATTGTCAAACTTCCTTCATCATTAGTCAAGGATACAACGTCCAAGAACTTGAAGACAACACATGGCTAGTAATTAATTCCGAACCACTTCACATCACCATCAACTGCCCGAAGAAAGAATCCATAACAGAGCTAATTAACAAAAATTCCATCATAAAACTACAACCAGGATGTTACGCCTATGCAGGCATTACTCGAATACAAGCCAGTGCTAAAGACTTTTCCGAAATTAAGGACAACTCACATCCAATCCAAATTCCTTTTGAATGCTGCAATCACATGCCCGACAAAATCGAAATTCCAAAACTAAAACCGCTTAAATTAAACAGTTTCGACGTAGAAGATTTAGATATTGCTAAAAACAAACTAGAGCAATATTCCAAAGAAAATAAACGAACCTTTTGTGACCAAACATGTATCTTGGTTCACATACTTCATAATCACTCTCATCATCCTATTAGTTCTACTTTACATAACTTGTAAATGCAGAAGAAGAAGACGTGGAGCATTGCGAATCCAACCCTCAACGGATAACCCTCCTTCACCTCCTTCAGAGCGAAGCAGAGTATTTACCAAAGGGCATAGCAGGATAAGCATGTGTTAGGTGCCCCCGCACCAATCGGGTCGAAATTTTTAGCACAAGTTGATAGTAGTGTTAGGTGAAATTTCCCAAAATATTATTTTTGGAAAACCATTTTTACGGGAGTTATGGGGGTAAATAGAAAAATGGAAAACATTTTTTTTCTCGAGAACGGATAAACCGATTTTTATGAAAAAAATATATGTTATGGCTTCTGATGGTGCAAATGTGGGAAAAAATTATTGAGTCTATTTGTCGAAAAAAAGTGGTGAAAAAATTTTTTCAAAATAAAAAAAAAAAATTTCTTAAGGGATGTTCTAGAGGCACACCCACCATTTTCTTCCAAATAAATGCTTATATGCCCCTTTAAAACATATCCAATTTTCAAAGCGATCGGAAGGGTACAACATAATCAAAATTGATAATCACTGGCAGACTGCGGGTGGCGCGTAGTCTATGTAATGAAGCATTATAAGACGACTTCTTTGTAAATATTTCGTGCAAAGACGAGATTACCTCCCCCCCCCTCGTTTTCGAGGGTGCTGAACACGATGCAGGTGGTGGGAGAAGTTTTTGACCGCCGCAACCTCCTGAAATGGCCATCCCTCTTATGGATCCCTTTATGTTTTCATATATAAACGGGGAGTGATTTATCGACGGGTTATACTTGAAATAATATGGAAGGGAGTTAGAGGGTAAGTGGAGTCCAGACAGCAGGCCTAGGGGGTTGATTAAACCCTTCCGAGGGTGTAGTTTTTTTTTTTTTTCAAATGATTCGGTTCAAATGTAAGGGGATTATAGAGTAAGTGGAGTCCAGACAGCAGGCCTAGGGGGTTGATTAAACCCTTCCGAAGGGTGTAGTTTTTTTTTCAAATGATTCGGTTCAAATGCGTATACTACATTTTGGCGATCGCTGGTCACGGGAAAAATATTCATTTTTAGCTCCAACCCCCTCAAACGGGCAGAAATCACCCCTCACTCACCGTTTGAGAGATGAAGAGGGGTTGGAGTTGAAAATGAATATTTTTCCCATGATCAGCGACCCCAAAAATGGGGGAAACGCGTTTGAACCCGAATTATTTGATAAAAAATGATTTTCCACTCCTCGGAAGGGTTTAATTAATCCCCTGGCCTGCTGTCTGGACTCAACTTACTCTATAACCATCTTCCATGTTATTTCAAGTATAACCCGTTGATAAATCACTCCCCAGACTCGTATAGAAAACATAAAGGGATCCATAAGAGGGGTGGCCGTTTTAGGAGGTTGCGGCGGTCAAAAACTTCTCCCTCCACTTGCATCGTGTTCAACACCCTCGAAAACGGACGGAGGAAGGTATTCTCGTCTTTGCAAAAAATATTTACACTATTTCTGCCTTTATTACATAGACTAGCGGTTCATTACTACATCTTATTACCACGGTCACTGGCGGTCATTACAACCCTAGCATTTAAATCAGTATCAAACTTCAAGAAGTGTGGCGCAACAATTCTCTGACGTCAACTGTGTGGTCAAACAAAATCTAGTTTGAAAATCTGAAGATTTTGCAATGATGACATCTGCAGTCAGTCTACGAAAGAACTAGTTTTCAAAGTCCACTACGAGGAGGTTACAGTGCCTTTCACTAGTGAAGGTGCCTGTTTATTGTGAGTCCCCTTGCCTCTCACGAGTCGGGGTGTTTATTTATCGTGAGTCTCCTTGCCTCTAACTAGTCGGGGCGCTTGTTTATTTTAAGTTCCCTTGCCTCTCATTAGTCGAGGTGCTTGGTTATTATGAGTCCCCTTGCCTTTCACAATTCGGGCTGACTTTGTTGCGTGAGTCCTCTTGCCTCTCATGAATCAGGTTACTCTATATTGATCAGACTTCTCTTAGTCTTCGTTCTTCGAGAACATTCCATAAAAAAAAAATTATTTTGAAAAAATTTTTCAAAAAAGTTGCAGGGGGTTGCGGCGGTCAAAAACTTCTCCCACCACTTGCATCGTGTTCAGCACCCTCGAAAACGAGGGGGAAAAGGTAATCTCGTCTTTGCACGAAATATTTACAAAAAACTCGTCTTATAATGCTTCATTACATAGACTACGCGCCGCCCGCAGTCTGCCAATGATTATCAATTTTGAGTATGTTGTACCCTTCCGATCGCTATGAAAATTGGATATGTTTTAAAGGGGCATATAAGCATTTATTTGGTAGAAAATGGTGGGTGTGCCTCTAGAACATCCTCTAAAAAAAAATTTTTTTTTATTTTGAAAAAATTTTTTCACCACTTTTTTTCGACAAATGGACTCAATAATTTTTTCCCACATTTGCACCATCAAAAGCCATAACATATATTTTTTTCATGAAAATCGGTTTATCTGTTCTCGAGAAAAAAATTTTTTTCCATTTTTCTTTTTACCCCCATAACTCCCGTAAAAATGATTTTCCAAAAATAATATTTTGGGAAATTTCATCTAACACTACTATCAACTTGTGCTAAAAATTTCGACCCGATTGGTGCGGGGGCACCTAACACATGCTTATCCTGCTATGCCCTTTCCTAGACTGATCCCTCCAAGAAAGCGACCCGGTATTAGACCTCAAGAAGAAGAGGACATCGAGTTAACATAGACTTTCATGTGGAGTTTTACCCTTGTCTATTAATTTAGACTATTGTATTTTATCCTTATTACGTTATGTAATGTTTTATTATCGCTTACCAGTTTTAACTTTTACATTATTTTATTATTTTGCTTTGTATTCATTCAACATTGTTTCAATTTATTTTTGCATTATATTCATTTAACGTTTTAACAATTTTCAAAAGTTGCTGCATAACATCAACTTTTTTATTAAGGGGGAAGTTGTTATATAAAATTATACGCTTGTTACCAAGACTTAGTCGTAACAAACCTTCACAGGCATATCATATTACATGATAACGACTTCTCTTATTAATTGCTTATCTTCAAGATATCATATTACACCTTTGTTTCTCATAACTTGTGCAGACTGCAGAACTGCAATTCCTTTGTTATACATTTTGCTTACTCAGGTTCTGTATGTTATAAATATGACTAAACACGCTTTGTTGAATCAGTTATTAAACTCACTTAGAATGAAACACTTCTAATTATTATTATATTCCTTCTCCAAGAGCCAACGTTGGCTCCATGTAACTAAATAAAAGTTTTTAAAAAGTCATTCATGTGAACCGTGATCTAACATATATAGATTGAAAATAAGATTAGTATGAGTGTAGTAACTGTTCATATGCGTATCAGGTGGAATCAAAGCCAAAAGAAAAAATAAGTAGATATGGAAAGTTGTATTATTCGAGAATGGAGGAATAAATTAAATTGATTAGTTTTGTGAAACCTGCATATAGTAGATCAGGCCACCAGAGGCCCATTGGATAATATCTTTCATACTGGCTTCATTTTATAACAAAAGAAGTCGGATGAAATCATCGGATTCAAAATCCAGGACCCAAAGGTCTGGGCGGCTTTGTCAGACCTTTGTCAGTATTTTTAGCACCCTCTTCGAATTTCATTTATTTTTATTTATTACTGCTATTTTTGACAAGAACTGTCAAAAACTACCTAAAACACTGTTGAAGGGAAATGAAGGAAAGGAAGAACACGGTCAATACCAACACCGCGAAGGCATTTTCGGGTACCCCAGTAAAGAAACGATGCTTCTGTTCTCGCAAATGAATTTGTTTATTCGATTGCTCCTAACAAGAAGTGAATAATAATGCGTTTAATCCCAAAGCGCCCCCTGTTTGCATAACTCATCGCAATGTATATAAATGTGTATGTTATGAGTTGGCCTATAACCACCAAGTACGTGACGAATAGAAGCGTTTCTAGGCAGTTTTATTAGTTTGTTCACAAGTTTGTTGATCTTGAAGATCAGTTTCAAGGTCAGTAATCGAATAACCCAAATGAAATAACAGACCTAACATACGATACTCCACCTGAACAGAATTTTCCACTCAAAAAAAAAGAGGGGGTAAATTGTCCCTAACCCCCTCTGAACCATACAACTTTTGCATAGGTTATATCTCGCTAACCTGCACCGTGGTTATGAGTGCTACTGTCTGCTGTTTTGTGTCCTCCGGGTCTCGTGGTTATTGGGGCTGCTGTCTGCTGTTTAGTGTCCCCCGGGTCTCGTGATTGTTGGCTCTCCGGTCATCTGTGTTAGTTTATGTGGTTGTGGTGTCGGCTACCTGTCTGCGGTATGAGGTTGTACACGTGGAGTTAAGAAGATATCAGATTCGGACTCAGATATCCCAAAAATATGTATATGAATTTTTTTTCAGATTTTTGACACTTCTGTCACTACATCTATGAGTCCATTATTTTTGTTGTGCGGAATACTTCTCTGTTTGCGATTCATGATAGAAATCATGTATATGACACAAGGAACAAGAATGATCTTTTAAATATTAAAACAAGTTTTACTTTTATTCAAAAAAATATGCCATATACCTTAATAAAAATTTATAATAAACTTCCCTACACTTTAAAAAATGGTACAATTAAAGAAGTGCAAACAAATTTGAAGGCCATGCTTCTGAGAAAAGCTTACTACACTCTGGACGAGTTTTTCAATGATGATTTTAGTGACCTGTAGCATTTTAAATATGTTTTTAATTCATGTGTTAGTATTTTTTGATATGTGTATGTCGAGATATAGTGTATGTTTTTTTTTAACTCATTTGTTTTATTACTTTTATGTATTTTATATATATACAATATTTTATACAATAAGCTAGTATACCCTAGTGGCGTATTTGTGCTACTAGGGTAGTTTTTTGACATGTTCCACACCCGTTTGGGTATATGTAAAGAACCAATAAAGACATCTATCTATCTGAATTTGACCTTCAAATGCCCTCGACCCTGACGTGATGGGGTTTAGCAGATCCCATATTTGGATTCAGCGACCCGGAAAATATGTATATGAATTTTTTCACATTTTTTTACGGTATTTTTTCAATTTGACCTTCAAATGCCCTTGACCCTGCCGTGGTGGGGCTTAACGGACCCCGGATTTGGATTCAGCGACCCTAAAAACATAAAGAGAACATGCTCTGACCTCCAGATCAGAGCACTTTTTTCCATCTTGAGGTTTATTTTTTGAGACCTTGCGTCCTTGATATTTCGAAAACTGTTCATTTCCGGATTTTGGGCCTATAAACACTTTTGATCAGGAGGGTGTCAAGTACAACATATCAAAAATTCAGACGAATCGATCGGGAACTCAAGCCCATAAGGTTTGTGCGGGGTCCTTTTTGTTATTTTGGTTGACAAATTGAGACGCTACCAAGCTATCAGGCATAGTTGTATTAACGAAATTCAAACGCCAAATGATTTGGCATTACAAGCGCGAGCTGATACATCACAACTTTATTTAAAATTTTGTAATGGTGTTTTCTCCGTTGGAGTAGCAGGTTTGGAGATTTTCCCAGGGTTCATCATTTATACCAGAAATTAGAAACCAAATCCAAATAAAATCATTTATTAACAAATAACGTAATTTCCAAAATATGTACAAACATCGGATTGTCGTATCTTTTGCGACTTTATATTATAATCAAATACAAATAAGAGAAAACGGAGTGAGTGTAGTGTAATGTGTATCTCTTTTATAACGTCATCTATGCAGGTTCTAATCATTGGTCGATGGCGAAACTGACACAAACGGGAATAGCACTCTATTTATGAAAATAGCGGGTATCTGGTTAGCGTCCGCGGCGCCGTATGAGAAGTTAAATTAATGTCGTTCCCCTAGCTCAGCTCGCTAAAGTATGAAAGTCAATTAAACTCTGATTTGTGAATGATTCCGGATTCCGGCTGGCTTTTATACAAAAGTTCTGGCTCCCACTTAGTAAAACTATCCCCATACTCGGTATCTCAATCACATGCTAGAGGTGGGTAGTACTCGTATGATTCGTATCATTGGTACGAATCCTTGCAGTGGTACGAATGGTACGAATCCCACAAAAATAAAAGATTCGTACATTTCGTATCGCCGATACGATTGATACATTTCGTATCAACGATACGATTGGTACGAATATGGAATTTCGGTACCGGTATTGCGATGCGATACTGGGCCAGCTGTATAAGGTTAAACTTCAAACGGTGGATGGGGACCGCGCGTTTAAACTGGAGATTTCAGATTTTAAAATACTCATAATGTCATAATTGAAAAAATTCTCTGTTTTTATACGTAATATGATACAAATATGTATATAATATGTTTAAATAAACGCTATCTATCTATCTTTTTACTGATGTCTAATGACGACGACGAAATTATTAATGAAATAGAAGGTGCTCGAAGTCCTGAAAGTTTACACTGTATGTTAATAATAATTTCATATAACATTATAATACTCTGACTCTAACTAACACCACATATAATATTCTATAATCTATGCTGAACACTGGTGGAGTGGAAGTGTGGGTACGAATAGTACGAATGGTGCGGATCAGTACATGATACTGTTTCGTATCATGGAATCAGTGGTACGAAACATACGAATGGTACGAATCAGTACATGATACTGTTTAGTATCATGGAATCAGTGATACGAAGTGGTACGAATCGTACGAATCTCTCGATACGAATCTTTTCTTGATACGGATTCATTTGGTACGAATCCTAAAAAAGAGTCGAATCGCCCAACTCTATCACATGCAGTTATATTATTAAATGATAGGAGATTAAACAAGAAAGGATGTATAGACTGTTACACAAAATGTTGACCGTAATGAATGTATAGTCTATTACGAGATATATGGCGTATACTTCATTACACTTTGTTTTGATGATATGGAAAATGTTCGCGACGAATTTATTAAACAGCGTTCTAATGTTTTACTGATTTTTTTCTACTGATGTGAATGCAGATATTAATGTGGGGGATAAAACCAAAGAAACTTTTAATCAGTCTTATTATTTAGCAAAGGCAATTTATGCAGAACTTTTTGAATCTGAAATTGATCAGCCTGCAGTCCGATTGGATGCACATTCGTCTATATTTTCGCACTCAAAGTTACCCAAGATTGAGTTAATTAAATTTAGTAGTTATTTAAAATTTCTTCCTACATTCAAAGATATGTTTGATGCTTTAGCTCATAATAATGATTAGCTAAAAGATATTTAATTTCGTTTTTGTAAGGCAGCCGCTGTCATTAGTGAAGTGTTTACCGATGATCGCTGACAATTATCAAACGTCTTATGATAGTTTAGTAAAACATTATACTAACTTTCGTTTATTAGCCAATTCTTATTTGTCAGAAATTGAAAATTGTTGCAAACTAGATTGTTCCAATGGTTAAGATTTAAGAATATTATTAGATATGTTTGCTGAAACCAATATTTGTACAATATTCTGTGCTATATGGGAATAGTTTTATTATAAAAATCTGTTACATTAACAGCCAGTTTTACAATTGTTGGTTGATTAATAGTTAGGATTTGTCCAATGATTTATTACTATAAAGGCAAGGATGTCTGGTAAAACTGTGTTTACTAATAATTATAACTTTCATAGTACAGGATCCGTACGTATCTTAGACTATCAGGTTCTGGTTAGTCAACCAAAAAGATAGCCAGTAATTGTGAGGCTGGCTGTATGACTGATAGGATTTAAAATTTAAGGGCATTATAATGAAATATTTAAACGCTCAACAGGGCAGTACAAATGTTCGGAATAATTTGCAAGGGTTACAACAGGCATATTGTAAAAAAAAACAAAAAAATCAAATATGCTCACATTAAACGAAATACAGAATATGTTTAGCAGAACCTTTAAATTAATATTCTTGTTTATGGAAAAGATTTTAATGCAATCTCTCGAAGATCTCAAATCGCTCTGAACATCTACAATATTGATCATGAGAGCAAGGCGTGAATATAATTATAAGATTAAACGAACTTACCTTAAGTGAAGTTCGATCTTAATTATATGAACGCCTTGCTCGAAATGATCAAACCCTCCCCGCCCACTCAGAGTTACCTTTTGCGGTACTGAACTTAGAGTTGTTAAGATTGCTATTCAAAATAAAACGATTTTTTCTTCAAGCGTATTAAAATGTTTAAATTATGTCACCAAAAACAGAAGTAGAAGTAGGACATTGTTTTACTAGTAACAAAATGTTAGTACCGAACGCCACCGTAGTGGACATTGTTTTACTAGTAACATAATGTTAGTTCCGAAAGCGCCACAGCAGTGGGTATTGTTTTACTAGTAACATAATGTTAATACCGAAAGCCACCGGTGGCGCGCTATCCACTAGCCACTTGTCATATTCAGGCCTATGATGGAACGTTTACGTTATTTAACATACACCTGTTATGTTGAGCGCTTACCAGAAAATATATGAGAATGAGAGAGACAGATAACGGTAACATGGGTGTTATGAATAATGTTAACGTTCCATCATAGGGCTGATTGTGTCAACATGTAAGACTGTAGTTTGAATATTTGTACATTTATGATAAATAAATGAATTTTTGCATTTTAATACGCTTGAAGAAAAAATAGTATATATTACACGGAGTAGAACGCCTTTTTTTGTTTCGCCCAGTTTGCGGCTTCGGCTTCGCCTCAGCCGCAAATCCTGGGCTCAACACAAAAAAAGAGTGCGTTCTACTCCTAGTAATATAATATACTATTATTTTCAAGATCGAATTGTCAACTCCGTTATTTAAATTATCTATTCGTCTTACATGGAAGTATCTACAATTTGTTATGCAATCCCAAATATTCCGTAGGTAGCAAATTGGCATATCAAATAATAATTACAAAAAATTATTTATTTTGGTAAAGATTAGATTGAATCGAATCTGAATTTTCAAAGACCAAACTTAACAGCTCTAGCTACTCTAAATAAACCCTTGATCATTTGATTTAAGATCATATTAGGTCCGTTCCTTTGCACGGGAAGTGTGACACTAATTTTGAGTGACAGAGATGGCATCAATGCGGATATCATAAGTTACAGAGAGACAATCTTACACCAGTGCAGCTAAGCGCTACACTTGTAGTGCAAAGAAATGAACCTATCTTGCTCTAAAGAAACTGACAGCTGAAGATGAGTGAGGAAGGTAATACAGGGAGGGACAAATAAATTTTAGCTTTGGTATTCGTGGCGCCACACAGTGGACGATAGTAGAACTACAATATTGATCATTTCGAGCAAGGCGTTCATATAATTAAGATCGAACTTCACTTAAGGTAAGTT